>APFE031220589.1:12842-81069 GCA_000404065.3 Pinus taeda
TTATTATTATTATTATTAAGGGACATTACATACTCTCCCACTTTAAGGAACTTTGTCATGAACTTAAGTTGAATTATCTAACAATTTATTTTGTTGTTTATTACTTTATGTTCGCACGACACCCTTTGCTAAACTAGTATAACCAATAGGCATCGAAAGTTTTCACAAAACCCAGGAAATCTCATAGAAACTTTATCCCTTTTCCCACTTTCGGAACTAGGCATAAGCCTCTCTGGTCTGTATCCTAGTCCAAGGCTGGCCCCAAGGCTTGCGCCTGACTCAGACCTCATCTACCCCAACGTAGGCATCTGGTACGTTACTCAATGACTCCGGGCATCTCGCAAGGCTAGCCCACTCCCTCCACAACTACTAAGGCCCACAGCTCCAGGCATCGAACTCCTTACCCCCCACCAGACTATGGCTTCCCAATCCAATAATAGGCACCTAGCCTAGAACATCAGGCACTTGGCCTCCTCAAGATGGTCCCATAACCCTTAAAGAGCTATCCATCAAGAGCTACACAAGACAAAGGAACCACTCGCATATGTAGTGTTGATTGAGTTTGTCCCCAACCCATATGGTGTTACTTATTCTCCCTCGTGCACATGGGCTCGCACAAGATCATCAAATAAACCGGTCTTCATGGCCCATTTGTGGAGTTCTGTCAATCATCACACCTCAACATGCAACAAATGCATTAGCTATACCATCATAGTATCATATAATCTACACAAATTTATCAAAATTAATTAAAAATCAAATATTTCTAACTAAAAACAAAAACAATATAATCTACTTATGAACAAATATAATAAAAAATAGAATTAGAAATTAGTCGTGAGTATTAATAAATCGATTTCTACTCCTACAAAACTAGTGTTATATAATGCATACCTTAAATATTAAATTAAAGGAACAAATCTCTATCATTATATTTTACGGGTGTAGAAAGCATCTCTCAACCAACCAGATAAAAAAAACAAATTCCTGCCCATAAAATTGAAGACTATGAAATCCTACGGCTTGATACGAAAAGAAGACATTGGTAGCTGTACATATGAAAATAATGATTTCCTAGGGATAGAGGAGGGGTTATTTAATGCATAACTTGGATGTTACAGGAACCCGTCATTGTCTAAATCGTCATTACCCGTTAGTAGGAACCCGTCATTGTTTAAATCGTCTTTACCCGTTAGTAGGAACCCACCATTGTAGCACATGGCCGCGTTCACCATATGACACAACAAAGAATCCCATCATTGTACCACATGGACGCGTTCACTGTACGACACAACAAATAATGGAAAAAGATGTTTCGTGGTTGGTTTTATGTTGGCCATGCTGGCCATTCATTATCCTTTACACACGGAGCAGTGAAGGGAGATTATAAGATAAAATCACAAATGGATGTTGAGGGATTATATCTTTTTAGGGTTCTAACCTCAATCACCTTGAGACTCCATGCAAATTTCCATTTTTAGATAATTCCAACCTGTTTCATATTTGACCTGTTCCATGCAAATTATTTTGTCCCTGCATAATTCTTTTTTGAAAGTATTGTGTAATTAATTTATTTTTAAAATTACAAGACATTTTTTTGTGTTTATGTTTTCTCTTAAATGATTTAAAATATGTTTCTAAATATATAAGTAAATTCAATTCAATGAAAAAATTAAAATATATAAATAAAATATAACTATAATTACTTTTTTTGAAACATGAAATTATACAAATTTTATATTTCTAATTTTAATAAGGTCACTCTGTACATTTTTGCAGCATAGTCAAGTTTCTTTTCCCCAAAAATAGGGTCATAGCACTCATTCGTCTCCTCTCCGGAGAGTTTATCCCCACCTCGAGTTCTTAGTACTTCTATAAGGAAGCAGCCGTCCAAACACAACATCCAAGCGAGTTCCTCTCCATTGCAATCGATGTCTTCGTCGTAGCTGTCCCTGATTTACTTCTCCCACTCTAGGATCTCGGTCCTTGCATAATCAGCGAAATCCATATTGTTTGGAACAATGAGGAGGTTCCTATTAGCATTGAACCTCTTCATCATTCTACGGAGGGCTCTTCCTTTGTCATGACCCATTCGAAGAAGCTCCTTACTTTGGTGATGATATGGACCCAACAAAACTCGTGTACGGAAATATGGACCCAAGGAAACTCTTTGAGGGACATATGCTTCCTTTTTTGTGTCTTTCAGTAACTCAGGGACTCTGAATATTGACACAACGGATGACGGTCTATTACGAAGATGGGGACAACGGGGATCCTTTTAATATAATCACTCCATTCTGTTTTGGTGATCCATCCACTTCGCAGTTCTCTACTGCTGGGTAATTGTATCAGTTACTTCTTCTGCCATTCTTTATCACTGCTGGAATTAGATTTGGTCGGCCATGCAGTGGATGGTGTGATGCGTCCTCACCATTGTTTTCCGTTACAAAATTCTGTCGCTTGCTCTAGTTGAGACATCCGCTTGTCATCGTTCTTAGAAAGAGTCTCTGCAACAGAAATGGAATGGATTGATTATACTGAAGAGGATCCCCGTTGTCCCCATCTTCGTAACAGATCATCATTCGTTTTGCCAATATTCAAAGTCCCCAAGTTCCTGAAAGACACAAAAAAAGCAAGCATATGTTCCTCAAAGAGTTTCCTTGGATCCATATCATCACGGACGTACTGAGCTTCCTTCAATGGGCCAAGATCCATCTATAGAATGATGAAGAGATTCAATGCGAATAAGAACCTGCTAGTTGATCCAAATGATATGGATTTCACCAATCGTGCAATGCAGAGGAAGTCGCTTGGATGTTGTGTTTGGATGACTGCTTCCTTATAAAAGTATTAAGAACTCTAGGTGGGGACAATATCTCTAGAGAGGAGGCGGATGAGTGCTATGACCCTATTTTTGGGGAATATAAGCTTGACCGTGTTGCAAAAGATGTACTGAGCGACCTTTTGATTCTGGGAAATCAAATCCCTTTCATCGTTCTCCTAAAGCTACTACAGTTGGAGCTGATCAACTCGACCGTTGATGTCCAGGAAAAGCTTATGGATTTGTCAAAAGTTATATTGGATTGGTTCAACCCCTTCGACAAAAAAGAACATGATATAAAGCAATGGGCGTGTCATCATCATCTTTTGGGTTTCTTGCACACTGCGATTGCATCTCCACCTTTGAAAGAGCATGAGTTTGTCATCTGCATGAACTATTGTGGAAAGCAGTGCATTGTAAAGCTCAAAGACAAAAGCAAAGCAGGGAATGATGCTAAAATAATTCCTCACGCAATAGAATTAAGAAATGTTGGGATCAGATTTAAATCAAGCCAGGGAGGCATCAATGAGATTGAGTTTGAGAGGGCCACCATTTTTCTTCCCCCAATCCGTATCACAAACACTACAGAGATAGTACTCCGAAACTTAATCGATTTTAAGATGTGCAAGCCATCTCAAATTAATTACGTGAGCTGTTACGTCTCTTTCATGGACAACTTGATCGACTGAGAAGAAGACCTGGCTTTGCTCAAGAATTGACACCCTTAACACACGGGATGGGGAGTGACAAAGAGGTTGCCAACCTTTTCAACCGTCTATGCAAGGGAGTCACCATGACAGGCTGACGAAAAACGCGAATGCACACTACAAAAATAAAATCAAGGTTCATATTGGCATGTTTGTGCACTACAATAATGGAATGGAGGCTCATATTGCCAAACTTGTGTAGGATCATTTTTCATCGCCTTGTAAAGCTTCAGCTTTTAACGGCAGCAACTATCATACTGTTGCTCACCGTGCTGCAAACGATCTTCACAATTATATTGACATATAAGAGCTAGTAGTCCCTCCCGTCTTTTCAACCTTCCAAAAAAATAATAGTAAATGATTTGTGATCGGTTATAATAGCTAGGATTGAGCTTTGGTTGTAAATGTTCCGTAAGTGATGTTTATTGAATGTGAGATAGTTCAAGTGATGTTTATTGAGTATGAGATAGGAGAGGGAGTTTTATGATAGAGATATTAATTTTGAGTATAGTATATGGAGCTGTGTTGAAGATATTGAGGTTTGTGGTGACCTGTGTTATTGTAATTGTAATGTTTATGTGAAGCGGGATGATTAGTTAAGAAGTTTTGAGGTTGAAATATTATTTTAATTTTTTGAGTTTTAAGTACTTTCTGGATTATCAACTTAAAATAGTTATTTTATTTTATGAATTTAACTTTAAATAAAAAAATTATTTTAAAATCTTATTTGTTTGTAAGTAATAATAATATAAATAAAATAATTTGTATTTGCACAATTTTTTGTTTGTCCTAAGGAGGGAAAAATATGTGAGAGATGTAAATTTAGAAAAATACAAGTATGTGGATATTTGTTTCGTGTTTGTTACAGTCTGTGTCTATGTTGGTTGTCAACAGCTCTAAGCCATCAGGTTGGTCTCAAATCCAACATTGTATCCAAATATCTTTCCAAACTCGAGACTTCTTCATTTTCCAGTGCTAGGAAATGGTGTGGATATATAATTTAGATGGAGATAGTTTAAAAATGTGGGTAACTATTAGATGAGTAGGTTTGCTCTCCATATGTCTTAGGGTATCATCCGGAATAAGAATATATATATTATGAAAATACTAATATGATTTTCAGCTGAAAAATATAATTTCAGCTAAAACCTTGTGCAAAAAAAATTTGCATGATTATTGTTGTTACAGCTGAATGTAATAAAGATTTTTGAGCTATGTTAAGTCTAATGAAAATATGATAAATTTGTTGTGGATTCTTCCTTTAAATATAAATGGCCTACGAAACAGGAAAGTGCTTTGGGAAACTAGCTAATAAGAAGCTGGACTCTAAAGTAGTTTTGCTTCGCAGCTGGAAACATAACATTATATCATGTGGGCAACCATGCACAGTCAAGGTGCAGCTAATGTGTTTTGCAATATGTAGATGTCTAGGGCCTATGCATTGATCTCTGCCAGTGGATTTTAGAAATTTAAGATGTCTCAAATAATGAAACACGAGTCTGATTCCCTGCGTCTATATTGTCATGTGAACCGAGGTCGATAAGTAACTTGGTGAGAACGAGAAAACGAGAAAGGTGGAAGTTCTTGGAGTGAGATTCATTGAGCTCGTTTTTTTTTGTAAGTTATCTATAACTTACTTTTCTTACTTATGAATGTATTGAATGATGACATATACAATAAGAAATATGGATGAATTAATTAATATATCAGCCCAAATTATATTAGTAACTTTTTTTATAAAATTAAAATTATGAAGTAGGATGGTGAACAATGTGGGTCATTAGATGTAGATGTAATATGTGAATAGAATGGTTAATAATGATTTAGTATTATAGTTGGCGATATACTTTGGTACATGTGAATAGAATGATTAATATTTTGGAAATAATAAATATGAAATTGATTGAGTAATGTAAGACTATTGTATCTTTAAGGAATGAAGTTGAATTACAATAATATGGATGGTCGTGATGGAGCTCAGTATACAAAATTTCAAAATGATAAAAAAATTAATGAAGAATCAAACACAATAGGACTAGAAATTTCTTCTTTTCATTTGACTGATTTGAAAAATATATTTATTGTTATGGATGGCTGTAATGGAGCTCATTATACAAAATTTCAAAATAGATAAAATAATTGATGGAGAATCAAATACAATAGGAATAGGAATAGGAATTTCTTCTTTTCATTTGACTAATTTGAAAAATATATTTATTGCTTTCCTTTGTAAGTGTAGGAATCAAGTTGTATTTGTAGGGTTCATCATTTGCATTTGTAAAGTGAGATTTTGTTCTTTTCATTTGGCTGATTTGAAAAGTTGTCCATTTTTTAAAAGAAATTGTTCTTTTTATTTAGCTAGCTTGAAAAGTGTATTCATTGTTTTTTAAGTTTAAGAATTTATTTTTTCCATTGTATTTACTTAGAAATGGTTAGTGTGAAAGATATGTATAATTTAGTGTTTAATATGTATATATAATTCTTTAAAAATATATATTAACTAGCAATTGCACCAAATGTTGCAAAGGAAACGCTGTAAGGCATAAATTTGAGAAAAATCATGATATATAAAAAAATCATTGAAGATAGGAATTAGTAAACAAATTGTCATTCAAGCTAGAAGATAAATACAAATCACTTACATTATATGAAATTGACAAATTTTATAACCTTTCGAAAATAGGTTTCCTTTTAATGTTCGAAGATGCTCTTTCAAGTTCCAATAGAACCCTTGTTACTTGGGGGCTTGCTTAAGTCAATAATTCATTTGCAACATTTGTTTCGAGTGCGTTAAAGGTCCATATCCACCCCTTGGAAATTATTTGTGCTATACAGGGTCCATAATTATCATAGGCATGGTTGATCGAAGGACGGTTAAACGTTTACATCTTTCAAAGTTGTTTGATGAGGGATATTTGACGGCTAAATTGTCACACGACGCACAATATACCCATCAAATTCCAACCATGGGACAAAATAAGAACAAAGTTCAGGTCAATTATCTCTTTTATTGCTTAATCCTACCATCGATGTAAGTTCTGAAAGTAAAGGGAAGGAAATTGTGTTTGCATGTTCGGTTGAACTTGACGGTACGCGAAAGAAATTTGCTCTTTGACCTTCACGTAAAGGTGGAAGTGTTTTAGTGTCAAATGCCCGAAAAATTCCTTTCATTTCCATTAAAGAAATAAACGACTTAAACGAAGGTGAAAAGGGTAGTTTGCAGGTAAAAAAACCGCATTTAGAAGCAACTTATCCCATGCTGAAATGATTTGTTTGGATAGTTGGATCTGATATGTACTGTGCGTTGTCAATGCAGGGAGGCTAAGTGAATGAATTCATAGAAGTTTCCTTTCTCATGAATGAAAGCCACCTTGCTAACTATTTCTTTATATTCTTGGTATAATGGTGGGTTATGTTTAATATATAAAAGAAACCTAAAAAGGACAAATTTAAAAAATTTGAGAGGTTATTATTTATCCATTTAAACTTATTATTTTGTACATCCCTCTATATTAAATGTTTTTTTCAATTAAAAAAAGGCATATATGTTCTTTTGAATTGGATACAGAGAGAACAAGTTGGACCAGATTGGAAGGTCGAAAGAACGAGATCTGTTTCAAAATGGGGAAGGCAAACCGTGAAAGCATTTTCATATGAAATATTCAAAATAAGGCAATGCAGATAGTGAAAGCATTTTCATATGAAACATTTTAGGATCCATCTTTAGGGATCTACAAGAAAATTTCTTGAAAGAAACTGTGGTGAATATAGTCAAATCTCGTCTTCTACATCGTAGCGAATTCTACACAAGACATTAGTAGTCCATCATATTGTAATGTGGCATACAACATGTCTTCAAGGTATACAATGTGTTCAATTAGTCGTCCATCATATTGTAAAAATTTGACTTTTTTTTCAAGGTGTTTTTGAATTACCTTTTTAGAACAAGTTTAAACCCTTTGAAAGAGCTAGGAAGGATTCAATTTTGATCATTAATCTCTATTAGTCTCATCACACTTCATATTAGTTTTAAAATCACTTTATGTTTTGGATCAACGATTGCATCTTTACATATGATACCCTTGCCAATGAATTTGGAAAACACCTTACACAACAAATTGGTATGAAATTATGCCTTTCAAAAAATACATTGATCCATTTTCATAACGAACAATTTGATGAATGTACGGTTACTTGAAACAAGTGCATTCTTTAGCCTAAATTATGCCTTTCAAAAAATACATTGATCCCTTTTCATAACGAACAATTTGATGAATGTACGGTTACTTGAAACAAGTGCATTCTTTAGCCTTGGTGGGTTTGAAAGGGATTCTTAGTGAAAAGAACTTAACACAGTGAATGCAATCACGGGGTTGTTAATTCCTTTGGTGCTCAACATGGAGTTGATAACATTTATATACACTATTACTTAGTGTATAACTACAACACCACTCCTAAAACCATATATAAGTCCCTTTTCTTTACCCTTTTCATTTCATAAAGACAAGCAAGGTCTAGTTACAGAATTGTTAGCAAAATTGAATGAAAACTAAAAAAAATGTCCAACATTTAAAGCTGAAAGCAGGAAAACCAAACACATAACCTTTTATGCATAAAACTTACTTTTACTATGGACGTTTTATGTGGTGAAAAGTTTGGTATTTTGGGCTAAGATAAATTTATTCTTATAAACAAACCATACAAAACTAGCCAAAGAAAGGGTAAAACAAATACAATGCAATACACATGATTACTTTACTATCAGACAGATAAGACATATCTACAGAGCATGTAATACAAAGATCGTTGATTCACAATGTCAATAAAACTGTTATAAGGGACATTTTTATCGGTCCCATCAAATTCCAGCATCAACTACCAAATCGAAACGGAAAATGTGTTATATATACATTCTGTTGTGCTATACTCAACTACCAAATCGAAATGGAAAATGTGTTATATATACATTCTATTGTTATTTATGGCACAAGGAAACTTCCCTTCTAGCCCTTACCCATGCTTAGTTGCTATGGCTACATAGAATTTTCATATTATGCATAACATTATTGCCAGCAAAAACTACCATTGACCATCATCTCTGAAAATAATATATTAAGATATCCATATAAGGTCTTGGCAGAAGAGTTGTACAATATTAATCAATTGTTTTGTAGGAGATGTAAACTCTTAGAGAGACAAAGCAATGAGTGGTTGTGAAAAACGAGGTTTCGAGTTAAGAAATAGCCCCATACAGTGAATCATGCTACCCTGAGCAGCTCTCCTTTCATGATATTTACAAACTATAGCCCCTCACAAAACCTGTTAGCCTGTAGCCCGATGCTACCATTGCATTCCATAAACTCCATCCCATAGCTTGATTGAATTCCTCCTCATACATAAAAGCCGGCATAGGTGGCAAGCTGTGCCATTTACCTGATAACTGATCCAAAGCATTCCAGATGAGCTTTTCCTCTTCGTCTTTTATCAAAATGTAGTCATTCTTCAGAGAAACCGATCTCTTTTCTTAATTCGAATATCTTTGAATCCCTTTATACGTCATTCCACGTTTTACAGACCAACTTCAAGTTGGAATCGCATCCACGAGGTACCCTGGCGAGAATCCTAATGGAGAGCTCATCGGGAAGAGCAGAAATTATCCTTGGTCTTTCATTCCCATCGACAACTACTAGTCTCTTCCTTTTACTACACTCGACTTGGGTTCTTGTTTGTTCATGTGAACCCTCTTTCCTGGAGTGGCTCCAAAAGTTCCCCATAAAAGCTTGCAAGTCAAGGACCTTTGACGCTTTGAATCATATAAGGTCTCAACCAATGATTTAAAATTTGTGTTGGTTCTGTTACACTGCCCACTCAATCTACCCACTCAATCCGCTGGTTGAAATTCAATCTTTATTTCCTTCAAGCTGGCTAGAACCACTGCATTTTCAATGATGGATCATGGGATGGTAAATTGAAAATTAAAGAAAATTCTGAAAATTAACTAAAATTCTTCAACCTTGTAGCAAATTCATTCGACTATAGAATAATCTGCCTCATTGCTAGTTCAACATTACATCTGTCCTTGAAGATTTTATCACATTTAGATAATTTTGATATTCGAGATCAATTAAATGCTTGGTAAAATAAAGTACATCGAAACACTTCTTTAACGGCCAACAATGTCATCATTTTATGAGATTAATTTGACAGTCCATCCAAAATTTAAGAGCCAGGGCATTTCAAATCCAAAGCGAAGGCTCCATCAAATGATTTTGAAAACCACCCTGTCTAACACAAATGATCCACCAAATGAAATTGGGAACAACACTATATAGAAGGTTCTCCGAGAAAAATCTTTGTCATCATCAGCTAAATAAGTAGGTAACAGATTTTAGCCATAAGGAGCTTTACCAAAAAGAAAATAATTATAAGGATAAACTGTACTCGATGGTTTGAAATATTGACAAAGAATTTCAATGCGATGATACCAGAAAATAAAGCTCAACTCAATTCAAATCACAAAAGTCTCAATCCTGAAAAAAAAATAATCCATTAAGTTGAAAGAGACAAATCTAACACAAGAAAGCCAAAAAAACCAAAAATATCGGAAACTATAGGGTTTAAGATAACCGGGAAAAATGAAAGCAATTTTAAGCAAAGTTCACAAATACAAACATTCAATTGCAATTTTAAGCAAAGTTCACAAATACAAACATTCAAGTGGGTTACTATGATAAACCGATTTTTCATTATGTTGGCTTTGGTTGTATTCACCGGAAGAACATTGTGCAGATAAATTGTACTCTGTTATGACATCTCATTGTTAACTGTGTCTAGACGGTTTATCATAGGTACGAGGCAGAGGAGGCCAAGTTCCTGTCCGATGAGGGTCTTGCACAAAAGGAAATTTAATCAAACAAACAAAAGACGTGGCAAATGGAAGACTATAACATGAAATTGAAATTCAAGCGAATCTTACCATCGCAAAAATCAACTGATCCTTAGTGGTTCAGCTCAAATTCTCAAAATCATAATTTACACTATGAAGCCTTCGACAATTTTAAAGAATTTTCAACCATAAACCTGCATAAATCAAGATCGCAACGTTCAAAAGCGAACTGACTTGCAGCTAATTATCCACAGAAATACTGAAAAAATAAAACCCTTCAATTCCACAACCCTAAGTCACAGTTTAATGTAAGATAACGAATCCATGAGCCTTTAGCCAAAACGGCCATAACGCTCCACCTTCACCTTGATCTCTGACATGTTGCTGCAGTTGCCGAAGATGAGAGAGAAACAATGGTTCCTTGAGTATGCCAAGTGCTGGGTAGTTTGAAAAGTTAGTAATGAAAACCAGATATTTGATCCAACGATAGCAATTATTAGAATCGTCTAACATCAAATCAGACGGACGATAACTATGACAGCAAAGACCACAAGAAATTTCATCTCAGAGGGAACGCCTTACACCTTACGGCGTAACTATGGCAAAGGATAGGGTTTGTTAGAATATGAAGTTTGAGATATACAATAGGGTAGATAAATGTCATTTCATTTCTTGCGAACATAGATAAAAGTTTTTGAGAAACAAAAAGAACTAAAATGTATATATTATATTTAAGCAAAGGCATTTTCTAAAAATTTAAATATTATACCTAACAAAAAAAACTTTTAAACGAAATGAAAGAATAAATATATCCTAACAAAATAGTCTAGTATCAAATTTTGCCCCCTAAAACCCCTCTGGAAACAAATCGGGTTTATGATGATTCACATACACTCTGAGTAAACTTCATAGACTTGTAGTCATCCCAATTGATAGTTTCGCCTGGATTTTTTCTCCTCTGAATTGCTAGGTGTTCTTCCTGCAAGCAGACAGTCGGGTTTATGTATATATTTAGTACAAAATCCTTTGAGAGATATGGATAGATTTATATCTAATATATTAAACTCACTCTAAGCTCTCGTAGAGCCTCGGGACTGTCATGGAGATACTTGACAGCCATCATGGTTGTGGTGGAAACTGTTTCGTAGCCAGCATTGATAATAGATATTAGTAAATCGAAGATCTGTTCATCTGTGAGCTTGCAATTAGCAAATGCGCCATCTGCTTCTTCTTCTTTGTCATTAAGAAGCATTGCAATCATATCATTATAAGTGTCCATGGAAGCCCTCCTTTCCTTGAGCACTTCTCTCAACATTCTCAGGATATTTTCCCTTGCCTGCACATAATGAGTAGTACGGGTGATTGATTATTCTTCAAGTTTCGAGAAAATCCACCTAAAACGTTCACCACTAATTCATATTTTAGTTTAGGGTTCACAGCATTTGCCAAACTCTGGTGTGTAGAAACGCATTACTGGTTTTTTGGGATGATTTACATACCTGGAACCCACGTTTGTAGCTGGTACCAGGAAGATTTATAGGCATGGAAATGGTTCCTTCCATGAGTTTACAGAATTCTGATACAAATGCCTCTACCTTTGGACTAGAATTGATACTCATTACCTGTTGTAAAGACAAAAGCAAGATTGCAGTGTTCAGAAGCGAATGGACTTGCACAACCCTAAGTCACAGTTTAATGTAAGATAATGAATCCCTTAATGTAAGATAATGAATCCCTGAGCCTTTAGCCAAAACGGCCATAACGCTCCACCTTCACCTCGATGTCTGACATGTTGCTGCAGTTGCCGAAGATGAGAGAGAAACAATGGTTCCTTGAGTATGCCAAGCGCTGGGTAGTTTGAAAAGTTAGTAATGAAAACCAGATATTTGATCCAACGGTAGCAATTATTCGAATCGTCTAACATCAAATCAGATGGACGATAACGATGACAACAAAGACCACATGAAAGTTTATCTCAGAGGAAACGCCTTACGGCGTAATTAAAAATTTCAAAGTTAATTATAAATCAAATCATTTAATGCTTGATTTTAAAGTATGTAGAAAGTAATTAAAACATAGAATTATTTATTTTATAAATAAGTGTTTAAAAATAAAAACAAAAGTAAATAAAAAGCAATATATATATATATATATATATATATATATATTAATATATAATGTCAAAATAGTATGTTAAACTTTCATATATGTTGAAGTTAACCTATGTAATTTGAAACTATATCATTATTTTATATATATATATATATATATTCAAAATATTTTATATTATCCCCCGATCAGGGTGTGTTCTTGAGGAAGGCAAGGATTCCGGTCAGATATGGTAGCTATGGTATGTAAGGGAAGGGTACCACCCACCGCCCCCCACATTCTCATAGCGATGGGTGCGGTGGCCTCCCACGTGCTACTTGACTGAAGACATAGGAGAAGTGGTAGTCAGGGCCAAGGTGGAGAGGGAGGTGGGGAGTTTAAGGTAGGACTAGTGATGGGACAGAGAAATGTGGATTAGGATTATGAAGGAAGTCGGGACAGAGAGAAGATTATAGTTGAGATTACTAGAGGAAGGAGGAGCGACGGCACAAAAAAGTGGAGCTACCGACAACGACGTCTACGAACCATTTTCGGGTATGTTCGCTGGCCTTACAAGCCTGTTACTATGTTTACTATGTTAATTCATGATTGGGTGGTGTGGGTGAAGATTGGGGAGGGAAATTGGGGAGAAGGCCGGGGAGACCAATGTAAGTTGGGGGGATGGTGATCGAGTTAGAGCTAGATGCTAAATCTGGGAGAGAAAATCAGCGCTGGGACTTTGTGTTAGCCTCACTCTCTTAAAAATAAATAATAAATCCAATTATTAAATTAAATGAATAAAATCACTGAGAATTCCTCAAACTAAGGAGTCTAGTTTGGATGAGAGATTCTCTCCAACTAGCTCTCCTAAATTATTGTGTAAGTTGAGAAATTGTCTCAACCAAGTGAGTCTAAGATAGACACATTATCTTAAGACCACTTACTCGTGTATTTAATTGTATTATTAAATTATTTGAATAAGGTGAATGACATGAGCATGAGAGACCACATGATGGCTCTCTGCCTTTTCGGCCAGTTTATTTTTTGTGTGTTAATTTGATGTGCATATGGTTATATGACTTTGTGATTTTTCTTCATGTGTTATCAGAGTGTCCTTCATGTGGTATCAGAGCATTATTTTAGTTCTTAGGGCCTGAATGATTTTGTGGTATTTTTCTTCATATTTTTGAAGCATGTGTCTAAGGTCTTCTCTATGAAGTCAATGAACCAGGATTCTCAATGTCCTGATTGAAAAATCTGATTGGGCTTTGTAGGCTTGACGTGTAGTTTGGATGGTGGTTCTTTTTAGGAATGAGATGGTTCTCAGCTCCTTGGGACAAGGAAATCCTTGGTGAGAATCTTTTAGAAGTGACATACATTTGAGAAGATGTTGATCTTCTTGACAAAAGGCCTGCCTTTGAACTGCTAGACAAATCCTGAGATGAATTTCTAACCAAAGTTTTTGAAGAATTCAATGGTGGTTCTTTGGGTTTTGAGTTGCATCCTATTTCATGGAGGAACCAACGAAACGTACTCGACGAGCTTTCTTTGTCTTTAAAAGAGTTGGGAATTTTTTCTTTGTCTTCAAAAGCTTGCATTTTATTTGAAGTCGCAATATTGATTAGTTCTTCCATGGTAGTTAGAGTCTGACAGGGTTGACAATGTAAATTGAAGGATTGTTCTATAGTTGAATGAAGGGCTTTCAGATATGCTTCAGAACAAAATTCTGCAAACATTTTCATTATTTTCACCATAGTCTCCATTGAAGATGTTGCCTGTTGCACAATCGATGCTACAACAAGAACTGCATCATGTCTCTGCAAAGCTTCCTTTCCTATTCCAAGCTTTCCATGAAGAGATTTAGGAACAACGTTTCCATAAGAAACATTGGCCAAATCTTTAGGATTGCCCACAATTCTCGTACTGGGTAATGCCCATCAGTGTCCTTTTGCCATTACCTATATGCCCCACCAAACCTTTCTTTTCCCTCATGCTTTAATAACCCCTATAAAAGAATAAAGGTCAATCTCTCTGAGGTCATGTTCAGGAATCATTTCCAATTTCAGAGAGTTCCAAATAATCTCAACTATTTTTCTCACTCATTGGGATGTTTTGGCATCTCCATAGGCAAAAGAGCAGATGATGGAAAATGAGGAGAAGAGGAAGCAACAACACTAGCAATATGTTATGTAGAAATTAGTTAGTAGTAGTTTATTAGGCAAAAGGGCATGACCAAAGATTATGCCCGTTCACCAAGGGGCACCTAAGGCAGTATGTAGCTAGGGCCTCTCACAAAAATGTAATCATCATTCAACTATTAATATAATATTTACACAATTATATTTATTACTGAAGTGTTATACTTCATCTGGTATCATAGCGATGATCCTCGACCATTCCACTACTACACAGGTTGATCACCACTTTGTTGCTACCCTTCGACCCCTCTTGTTCCATTGTCTCACCATCGTCCACCGTCGTCATCCCAATTTCACTGTTTCTACACCGTATCTATTCTTCCACCTCTCGTTGCCTGCTATCACTATAAACCATGCTTTATTCCCTGTCCATAGGCCTGCAACTTCCGCATTCCTTATTATTCCCCATTGTCTGCACCAATCCCGATTTTTGTTTTTGGCTATCTCTGCCACCATCCGCTCCCCATTCCAATGCCGACCTTTGCTTCTCTCTACTGTTGTTTTCTATCCACTGTTGGTTCCATCACTGTTCGGAGCCATCATTTATCTACCCATGTTTTCCCTCCAACAAACGTGGTCGTTGACTCTCTGGTCGTGTGTATGGTCATGTCTATCTATCAACTACCATTTCATTCGATTAATGGCATAAATTTTAAATTTGATATTGATTTTAATCATTATATATCGTTATAATATATATAACTATATTATATTAAATAGTTATATATTATATGTCATATAATAAATTATATATATATATATATATATATATATAATATATATATATATATATATATATATATATATATATATATATATAGATATTAAGCTGGCAGTCAAATATACACCCCCACAAACTCACTCAATGTCAATGTCAAAGGCTGATTTCATTAAAAGATTGATTGAATTGGAGAATAGGATTACTAGCCACTTTGATTATTTCAATACAAAATTAGTCGATTTCGAGAATAAATTTATCGGGCATTGTGACGATATCAAAAGGCTTCAGGATACGACAAAGTGAATAGAACTACAGCTAGGGTAGAACTAGATCCAATCCAAAATGAATCATAACAAGACCTTAGCATTGCTGAACCACTTGTGTGGAAAGAAGAATATTACACCCAAACAACTACTCCAAGAAGATGGAGGAAATCAAGATCACAATTCATCAGACTCAACAAAATTAACTGATTCTCAAGAAAAAGTTGAATCTCCAAAAAAATCAGTGACACCCCACTAAGGAAATAGTAACGCGAACTTTTCAAATAAGGAACTCTGGGATACATTTACCAATCAACACCCTTTTTTAGCTAAATCATTAGCGACATATCAGTGAAGGGAAAAAGTTGAGATGCCTAAATTCGATGGAAATGGAAAATATAGTGTTTCATGGATGAATAAAGTCGAAGAATACTTCGAGATTTATGACATCAATGATGATGACGAAAATATTAGGCATGCATCCATGAAAATGGAAGGATAACCATATAATTGGTATATGTGGTGGAAGAAGATGACAATCGCCATTAGTTAGAGGAAATTTAAAGATTCATTCTTTAAAATATTCCAAGGTGTAAGGGAAGAAGTGTTTTTTCAACACACATCAAATTGTGACAAAAAGGAAGTGTGGATGAGTAGACTCAAGAATGGGAGACCTTAGTAACACGAGTACCTGGGTTATCAAAGTCTTGTCTAGTTCAATCATACATCTTCGAACTTAAAACTCATTTACAAGTAGAACATGACCTTCAAGACATTACGTCAATAGAAGTAGCAAGGCGAAAAGCAAAAATTGCTGAAAAGAAATATGAACAAATACTATGGTCAAAATAGGAAAAAGTATATTCAAGACAAATAATGCCCCAGCCTATGGATTCAAATAATATAAGATATGTTCCACCACATCATAGTGAAGGTGAAAAATCTAATGTGGAAATACAAAGGATAAAAGAAGGCAAATTCAAATGTTGTGGCGAGAAGTGGGACCCGAAACATAGGTGTGCTAAAGGAAAATAATCAAAGAACCTATATAATTGTGAAGCAACTAATGATTCAAACAGTGAGGATTCAGATATAGAAGAAACAAAATATGCCCCAAAATTAGATGATAGAAGTATTCTGCAAGTGTCACTATCAGCTATGACAAGTATATCACAACCTCTGACTTTAAAATTGAAAGGACAGATAAAGAAGAACAACATGGTGGTTCTCATCGACTCTGGTAGCACACACAATTTTTTAGATGCAACATTGGCAGAGAGACTCAATATTTTTTCATTTCCCTTACCAAACATGAAGGTGATGGTAGCTGACGGTATGAAGATTGAAAAGGTAGAGAAACGCCTTAAGGTCAAATTGCAAATTCAAGACTTTAATTTAGAACCTCCATTCTTCACTATACCATTAGGTGGAGTAGATGTAGTCTTAGGTATCCAATGGCTACAAAATCTAGGCACTTATGCTGCCAACAATCAAGTACAATTCATAAGATTTAAATGGGGAGGTCAGAGGTCCAAAATACATGGATTCCAAGCACCAAAGAATCAAATTGTATCATCATCTCAGATGATGAAGATGATTCGAAAAGGTGCACCCGCTTATGTAGTACAATGTCACCAATTATAAATGTTATCTGCAAATATGATCAGTTAAGAGTCACCAGAGATACAAGATCTAATTCAGAAGAATGAAAAAGTATTTCAAGACTTGCCTATGAAAATGCCTCTTAACAGGGAAATTGAGCATACAATAGAAGTTAAAGAAATATCAGAACCCATCAACATCAAGCCGTACCAATATCCCCATTACCAAAAAACAGAAATTGAGAGATTAATCCAACACCTTTTAAAGTGTGGGATCATATCGAAAAGTAAAAGTCTGTATGCTACTCTAGTGGTTTTGGTAAGGAAGAAGGATGGTTCATTGAGGCTATGGATTGATTATAGAGGATTAAACAAAATAACAATTAAAAACAAGTTCCCAATTCCTTTTATTGAAGAAATGTTGGATGAGCTACATGGCGCAAAATACTTCTCAAAATTGGACTTAAGGTCAGGCTATTATCAAATAAGAATTAGGTTGGAAGACATACAAAAAATGACATTTCAAACACACGAAGGTCACTATGAATTTAAAGTATATCCACTTGGGTTAACCAATGCACCAACAACATTTCAAGCAACTATGCATGAATTATTTCATCCACATCTTAGGAATTTTGTATTAGTATTCTTTGACGATATTTTAATTTACAGTAAAGCTTGGAAGGAGCATTTACAACATCTAGATGAAGTTATTACACTACTAAAAGAGCGTCAGTTTTACGCACAAAAATCCATATGCACCTTCAGAAAGGAAGAAGTAGAATACCTTGGACGCATTATATCCCATGAAGGCTTAAAAGTGGACCCTAGTAAAATCAAAGCTACAAAGGAATGGACCAAACCAGTTAATGTATCCAAACTAGGAGGGTTCTTAGGTTTGACTGGGTATTACCAAAGGTTAATTAAAAACTATGCACATATAACTTCACCGCTGAAAAACCTTTTAAAGAAGAATTCATTTCTAAGGGATGAGGAAGTAGGGAGGTGTTTTGAAAAATTAAAGGAAGTTATGTCTAATGCCTCGGTATTGGCAACACCAGAATTTTATAAACCATTTATCATCGAGTGTGATGCTTACAAATTTAGTATAGGTGCAGTGTTAATGCAAGAAGGGCATCCATTTGCTTTTGAAAGCAGGAAGCTCAATAAAAGAGAACACCTCAAGTCCACATACAACAAATAAATGATCGCTATTATGCACGCACTAGCTAAGTGGAGGCAATATCTTTTGGGAAGTAAGTTCTCCATTCGAACAGACCATAACAATTTCCAACACCTCCTTCAACAAAAATCACTTTCTAAAGAACAACGAAAATGGATTGAAGAAATTGACGCATTAGACATGGAAATACTACATAAATGGGGAAAAGACAATGTAGTAGCAGATGCCCTATCTAGGAAAGATGAAGAACTGACACTACTTGCAATCTCAGTTGGTGTTCCTGGATAGCTTAACGAGATTCGAAGTGAGCATGCCAAGGATCCATAAATAACGGAGATAATCAATAACCTTCCCAACAACTAAAAATTTGAATGGAAGAATGATATTCTATGGTACAAGGGAAGAATTCACCGTCAGCCAGACATGTAGGACTCTTTAAGAATTACTACAATCCACATCAATCATTCTTTTGGAAAGTGATGAATCGCGATATTCAGAAATATGTAGCAGAGTGTGAAACATGTCAAAGGAATAAAGGTGAAAATATTACGACACCTGGATTACTTCACGCTTTAAACATTCCGAATTAGAAATGGGACGAAATTTCAATGGTCGTTATTGAGGGATTACCCGTATTTGAAGGCAAGGACAAGATTTTCATAGTGGTCGACAAACTCACCAAATATGTTCATTTTATGGAAATAAAGAAATCATACTTAGCTAAACAAATGGTTGAAATATTTTGCAAAAATATATATAAATTACATGGTTTTCAAAAACTCATTGTGAGTGATACATCACAATCAACATGGCTAAAATTACACCCTGCCTCTCCAAATTCGCTACAAATTAGCCACAGAATGCTCGGAGAAATAAGCTCAATGAGATGTAGAAATACAGAGACAAAGAAGATCGTTGCAATTTGTGAGAAGCTTCACATTGCCCGACAATTAGCAGGCTCGAAGTCGATTTATTATGCTCCTAAGTGAGTACCAAAATATTCCACATATATCCCCTGATTTTCTGAAGGAGCAGACGTCCGAGGATCGAAATCTGTGGAGGACTGATATTTTCAGAACTTTTTTTCCAAAAAGCGATGAAGGAAGACAAAGTGTTGTGTAAGGTTGGCAGGTAGGCTCCAAAATAGGCTAAGGAAAAATTTTGGAGGGTGGTTGTAGCCATTACAATAGATTCCTAGTGTATATCCTCTTCTTTTGATGTTTCTTGTTCCTTTTCTTCCTCTTCACAATATATGTAAAATAATTAGTTCTCAGCACAATTATGACCTTTAGTGTATTTTCTATCACAACTATAACAAAGCCCTTTTAGTATTTTTTTCTTCCAATTGTTGTGGTGTCAACCTTGTAGGTTGTGGAAGGCTAGGAGAAACAACACTTACATCGTTATTGTTGTGGTAGACTTCCTTGTTTCCATAATTTATCTTTCAAATTTTCTTGCCACCTTGAATACCTTCTCCAATGAATCAGGTTCCCAAAGGCAAGCCTCATGTTGGATGTTATCCTTCAAATTCCTTATAAAGACATAAATTCTATGTTCCTCTAGAATATCATTTATGCTTATATTCAATTTTTAGAAGTCCTCAATGTGCTCTGCCATTGAACACTTTTTTTTTAGATTTATCAATTGGCTAAAGGTGTTGTTCTTTGTATCCTGATAATGTTCTATAATTTCCTCAGTAAAAATTTACCAAGTGACAAGTGGTTTACGAGAACAAAGCCATTGATACCACACAAACTAATTGTGTTCTAAATATAAAGTTGCAATACGTACCTTTTGTGTGTATTGCACATTGTGGAGATCAAAATATTGATCCATCTGTAGTGTCCATGTTATTAGATCGTTTCCATCAAACTTCCTCATATCAATATTTGGAATATGGTGGGTCTTCAATCCAATGTTGAAGTCTGTGAAATCATGAATAACATTTCTTTTGTTCTCATCATGAGTTTCATCTAATGTCTTTTTGCCATTAGGAAACATTTCTTGTAGAAACTTTGTCAAATCTCCTTTCAAAACTTCCATGTTTTCTTTTAAACCATCCTTCGAACCTTCCATGTCCACTTTCTATAAAAGATACGGAAGGGAAACAATGTAACAGAAAAATCCATGGACAGAATATAACCAAAAAAGCATGGTTCAATTATTTCACAATCGCATAGCTTCTCATCCAAATTCCTTTTGGAATTCCAACCTGAAATTGCATGCAGATTTGAATTGTACAAATACCATTTCATGAATAGTCTTAATAGCTGGCAATTGCAATTTCATGAATTTCTTTTGGTTCAAATATTTGATTCGATTCACCATGTAATTATTATTATTATTTAGTTTTTAGGTCACAACCAATTCAGACACCAAATTGGTGTTTGAGACCCCCTTGTTTGTGGGACAAGCGACCCACCTCCATCGAACGATTTGACTACTATGTATACGAAGGCATACACACTCTACGTGCTCTGATTTTGAACCCATGACACTATTAAAGGGACATGAGGACAATGTTAAAAAGTAAAATTTATATTTTTCATAAATAATATTTTTATTTAAAATTAAAGTGTTTCATAAAATTAAATTATATATATAGATATGTATAAGAAATTTCTCTTTTACATATAGATTATTAATACTTTCCAAACAATAAGATTGGTCAAAGTACATTGGCTCTGCAGATTTTGTTAATTTTTTTTAAACCAAAGTTTCATGAAGCTGCTTAATATTTTTAATTTCATATAAATTCAAAAATAATTTTGCATTTTTTTTCAAATCTTATTCTTAATTATCTATTGGCTCAGTGAGATCTAATGGGCGTAATTTCCCTAGTGGAGAGCGGTTTATTTTCGGTATTTATTAGTCCCTGACAATTCATTTTAAAATTAATAAAAAAAAATTAATTTTCTCTTTGAGACTGAGACTATTATGCATGACTCTATTATTATTTACACTACTACTCTTCCCAATGTTGCAGGTCCCTTACATTTGTAGGGGCAAGGCAAAGCTCCTCACATTGTTGAAGAGAAAAGCTCTACACATTGGCAAAGGTCCTTGTGTGTGAGACTTTCCACACAGTGAAAGCTCAACACAAGCAAAGCTCCACACACTTGTAACAAATAGCTCATTGTGAATTATTTTTATCAACTATCCCTATGACTTATTGCATAATTAGAATATAATAAACATCCTTGATTGTGCAAACGTCCTTGCATGCGTTACAAACCCTAGTAAAGATGAACCTTAACAATAGAAAATAACAAAGGAAAATATTAGATCTATAAACCCTTTGTTGGATAGGAAACCACTTGAATGTGGAGGTTGTTGTAACAGAACACCATTGATGATGCCATTCTCATAAACTCCGATCGATATCAATAAAAAATTACCACACGAAGTCTCCAAATATTCAGGAATATAGTCAATCACAGGCTGTCAACTACTGATTAATTATGAAACATAATAACATACTCTACTACCAATTCATCTATACTTGTGAAGTTTGAAGAATGTTACACTTTCAAATCCTTTACCTACTATTATATTTTCCAAATCAAGCAAACTACCATAAAGCTATTTATAAATGCTTCTTTGTAATACCCAAAAGATAATCATGGAACCACCTACCATGGTCATTCCCTTTGCTTCTAAGGTTGCATTAAAATGATACCTAGATGAAGTGTATATAACTCAACATCATTTCTCATCATTGATCCGATTATATTCTTATTTGTTTATTTGTAATATTCCCTTTTTCTGGATATGGTCAAAATGGATGGAATCTACCCACGGTATTTACTATCGATTTTCCCATGGAATCTACCCATGGTATTTTCCTTTATTTTTCAAGGGAAAATAACAAAATAAAGTTTCTACAGAGTCCATCAAGTGTATAAAAGGCGATAGGAGCTAGGCATTAAGATCATCCAGAGTTTTTCTATCTTATTATGTTTTCTTCAGAACTTGGTGGTGGCAGTTCTAATGTTGATCCCGAGACGAAAACCATGTAGTGACATTTGAGTGGTGGATCCATTCAAGTTCCACAAGTGCGCTTCAATGCCTTGGTTTTTCCTTGTATTCATCAGCCATGCATGCCATCTATAGGGGTTCCAATATTATTGTATGGGCATGTGTTATTTTCTTTACCTAATAATATAAATAAAGGGCCGAATTTCTAGATCCCATCTATGTTATTGTTCTTGTTGAAGGTTTACTTTAATCAAAACACTAAAGTGTGTTAGATTTGTTAAAATTTCTAATGTTTGGAATATTACAGTGGTATCAGAGTTGTGCATCCTACCAGTCTGAGGGTGCTTTTATTGCAAATCAAGGGTCAGAAGAAACTAGTCTTCAATGGTTCTTCATAATCACCCTAGCTAGTAACTCGTCCAATTTCGGTGGTTTTCTCTAACTACCCTGGTTGGATGAATAATTTTATCTACATGAGATTTATTTGTTGGAGTTAACATTTCTTATGGGAGATCGAAGAAAATGATCTTCTCAAGAGGCCAAGATATCCCTGAAGTAGAGGGTTTATGTTTTGCAATGAAGAGGATTGAGAAATAAAACCATTTGGTAAGAAAGGATTGAATCACAGATCTCATCTACATATGAAACGAGGAGAAGTTGACTTTAATAAGTGACACCCTTTGTTGTGAAGGATGAAAGGACACTATTATTATTATAAAGGTGATGAATTGAAGTATTATTCCCCTATGAAACATTTGAGGGTTAAGGAGACCATCAAACTGCAAAGGCTACAGATTGTGAGATTGGAAGACTCCATTTGCATTGATTGATTAAGCCAACATTCTCTACATATTGGGTATTGACTCATCATTTCCCTCGAGGAGTGTAGAGTCAATCACGTTGATATAATAACATATATCTTACTCTGGAAGAATTATAGAAAAAAGATCGTGAGGTTGGAAGATAATAATCAATGTTACGATATTCTCACGTGGAGGTTGGAGACCGAAGAACATTCCTTGTTGAAGCACCTAAAGCCTTGGGGTTGTTCACATAGAGTGCAGGCAGAAAACAAAACAAAGAACATTAAGTCATGGGGCTATACACCTATATACCAATATTTCTAGGACACAAGGCCATATCTAGCAACGTTAGGTCAAATAGTGAACCAATGCATTCATTTTTCGGGTGAAGCCATCATACTTTTTGATGATAATTCGTTATCATGTAAAGGCCACATAGTGTATATATGAATCAAGGATCGTTTTATATAAGAAATTGGGTCGTAGAGGCTAGAAGGTCATTCATTGATTTAGACAAATGTGAGAATTCATTGATTTATACAGTCGTGATACCTTGGAGGAAAGAGTTATTTCCACCATTGCTAAGACCAAGGTATTCCATCTATTGCGAGAGCCTGAACAACTAGTGCACGAGTGCTTAGTTGAGGGAGGTGGTCTTCATCTGCATTATTTCAAAATTGGACATGGAGCAGTTGTCGATTGAAGGTTGATTGCAGCATGGGACCACTCTTGGATCGTGCTCGCAGTAAGCACAGAAAGATATTTGACTAAGAGGTTAGCAATTAAAGGATGAAGAAACTAGGATTGCAGGCATAAGGATGAGCAGGATCGAGATCCAAGTGGGCACAGGCCATTCAGTGAACAATATTACAGTGGTATCATCTGCATAGGCATTTATTATGTGGCATCCTTGTTCTTAGTGGGAATTTTATAGCAAGAGGAGGTTCGAATCAGTTTATATAGAATTTCTTCTCAACAGATAATTAGTGGGACTAAAAACCTTCAGTTATTCAACCAAAACAGAGCAAGTGCTTGAGATTCTTATTCTATTGAAGCACACCCACATCATTATATTAGGAATTATAGAATCATGTATTGTATGGTGGGTTCTTTCATTTTATATTTTATGAAATTTGGTTATAGCCTTATCTATGGACTACATATATTTCATGAGGCAAGGTGAAGCCAGCCCTTCCTTGGAAAGTGCACTTAAAAGTGGTTGTAGGAGTTCTTGAAGCATTAGATTACTTCCATAATGGCTTTCCTCAACCTACCATTCATAAAGACATCAGTTCTTGCAGTATCTTTCTTTTTGAAGAGTTTTAACCATAGTAACAAAACATTTCAATGAAATTAGTGTAGATTTTACAACAATTTCCAGATTTTAGGTTGTAAAGATGGCTACCAACAACTTCATATATCACTTGTAGCAATGGTTTTAGAAGATTTTGTATATAAGCATCTTCCTAGTTTCAACCAACCATTTTTAGATTAAGGCTACCAATTTGTAACCATACTATATACTAATTATGAGTGTAGTTGACATGTTAAATAAAAAAGAAGTAACGGGTGAATAAAATCTAATAACTTTGGGTCAAAGTATGATTAATAAAATCTCCCTATGAAAAATTAGTATTGGAGAAGATGGATCGTCTTGAAGAGACATTGGAAAACACCTAGAAACTTCTTGACAAACTAGTGAGAATATATGGTCCTTTAAACAAAAATACCTACTTAGACCAAAATAATGATCAAAGAAATAGACCTTTCTCGAAAAGAGTCTATGTTATTTTGTAGAAGAAGTACCCATGGGAAGTGAATGAAGGACAAGAAGAGGGGCTAAGATCTTCACACTTGGATTTGAATTGTAGCAAAAGAAGTTAGCCATAGACCTTTTTAAGTTTGGGGAATTAGATACATATTTGTCCCAGTTGGGGCAGACATAATGGAAGAAACTTAGTTGGGATCTCAAGTCATCCATGCTTGCATTAATACAACCCAAACTATGGGAACATCCTTGTGAAGAGTTCAGGATCACAGTTTCCTCTTATCTCAGTCAAATCATAGCTTTAACATTGTCTCTGCCACCTTACAATAATGATATCATGAGGGAATATTGTAGCTGATAGTAGAATCCCTTCAAGGATTGAACAAGATCATGCTTCATGCTTTTCAGAAGCGACGCAGAATTTTAGAACTCATTGCAGAGTTCAACTTTGGCACATTCATGCTAAATCTGGAATGTGAGGACTTAATCTTTTAAGTGTTCCAAAAATTATACACCAACATTACATTAGCTCATATGAAACGTGTCAAAAAAAGCATGCGGAAGACTATTTCATTGTTTTTAGAAGGAGATGTCGACATCTACAAGATACGAAGATCCAAATTGTTGATCATTTGGAGAAATGAACTAATTTTATCACCAATCGCATGTGACTTAGTTGAAAATTTGGTCATGTAAAACATAAAGTTGCTCAAAAGAGTGTTGAGTAGGAAGGAGCTGAAGAGGATTAAAGGAGGAAGTAAGAAAAAAGAAAATAAAACCTATAGCAAGAATTAACTAAGAAGGAGAGTAATATTTTTATCTGCAAGGGATCTTGGGAACTTAACCATTCATGTCTAGGTGAAAGGAAGGATGCAACAAGGACATAAAAAAAAAGAGATTCATTTGGACCATGAAGATTCATATAAAGGATCTGAGCAGTCAAGTACAAATGGTTACCAACAACACAATGTTATTGAGAGAAACTTGCAGGACAAGTCGACGATGTTCAGTCAACTTGACAAAATACATGAGGAAAGGAAGGAGGTAATCCTTCCTAATGATATGGTAGACTCTTATAGAATTGGGTCCATCCATGAAGAGTATGAGCAAGCAAGTATAAATAACAGTCCACTGGTACATCCATGTTTGAGAACCAGAGAGGATGGACAACAAATTGTCCCCACATGTGGAGAAGGTCAGGAAGAAGACATTCAAGGAGACTTAAATGAGGAACTAGTAATGGTAAACCAACATGTTGAGCATGGTCATCAAGGGGAGCAAGACAAACGTAACATGCAAGATGAACCATTCCTAGAGAGCTATTCAGTGGCTCAAGTTAAAGTGGTGGACATTTGGTATCAGGTGCAGACAGGTAAAAAGATATCCAATAGGGCACCAAAACCAACAATAGATGAATTTCAAGGAAAGTTCACACATTTCAAGATAGATCTTATGATGTTAAAGTAGAGAGTCAGGAAAACTTGAGACATTATCTTACATGAGAACAAAAAAATTGAGGATATCATAAGGGTATGTGTTGAGTTAGCAACTAAATTGTCTAGTGTAGAGGAACATCTCAAGTCCGTCACTAGGCATCAGGAGGGATACGAGAGTTCCAAAATAGTCCTCTATAAGATTACATATATAGGGCTTGCAACACTGCCAATCCACCTTTATACATTGGGGATAATAGAGAAAATTTATAAAAATGGAACATGTTAGATGATCGAGTAGAGAAACATGAGTTGAGCATTAGGCAACATCAACATGGTAGACTTATTACATGTGTAGGAATTCATGCATTATTGTTATCAGGAAATCTAGTGTCCATTCAGAGCTGCTAGTCCCACTAAGTCGGGTAGCTATCTTAGAAGCCGACAAACTAAGGTTACTTTTGTTTTCCTTTATGAGAAGTAGATGAGAGAGAAGCAGAGAGTACAACCTCAATATTTCGCTTGGCTCCTTGCTTGTTTCCTCTCCCCTTTGATAGATCTTTGCCTCCCCTTCCTCGCTTGTCCTGCTTCAGAGAACACCTGTAGAGTCAAAGCAGCATAATACCGTCAAAGCATAGGGATCTACAATCATAAACAATATAGGATTAGATATATATTTACCACACAAATGCATATATCAACTCAGACATACAAGAATATGGAGGAAAACTCAAATAGCTTTATTGATAGGAAGAGTAGAAGAGAGGATTACAACCCATTGATCTGACCTAGTGTCATCCTCCCAGCATGAAAGCCCTTCTTCACCTCATGAAAAGCTAGATCACCCAACACTATGATGTTCAACAAAGAAAACAACAACACTTCCTTACAAAATACAAGATTCCAACCATTGGATCTCTGGGATGAGGGATCCATATATAGATGTTTACGGGTGGGTGAGTTAGCTTCTGGGATTTTGATTAGTGTCCTCTCTCTGATAGCTCTTGGTTCCACTTGGAGATTCATGATCTCTTACTCATCCCTGGGTGAATTTAGAGAGGCAAGTGTCAAATGGGCAATTTCTAGAAGATTCTCTGAGTTTCCATCTAACCAACTGCTTCCATCATTTGTCTTCTCTTGCTCATTGCACCCCACAGAAGGGATTTTCAGTATACATCACAATTTTTGAATGTGGCAAGTGAGATGCATCGCACCCTTAGCACTGAGCAGTCTGTATGGTCTAGTGTTTACCAGTTCTAAGTAGTTTTTTAGGGAGAAATTCTGGGAGATGATGTAATCAGCTAACCTTGCTCCTTTAGGGTATGAAACAACACTTTTAGGGACATAAAAGCCCTTGGTTTATGGACATATGTGATTGGGGTTCCAGTGCCCAAATATGTCTATAATAGTTTCCCCCTAAAGCATGAGGCCGTAAATCCTTTTGATGTCGGGTGAAATGCTTTATCATGAGGATCCAAGGTTTTTCGAAGTGGAAGGTGGCCTATAATAAGATACAATACAATACATTATCTTCTTAATATTTTCATGATCTAGCTGAGGTGGGCATTCCCATGCTCAGCTTTATAAATTCATTTTCATGTACATAGGACAAACAACCATCTGTGTGACAGAGTGATGATTCTGGTAGAGCCATCATCCTTTGGCTTAGATGATTATCTATGCAACAATGATGTACATTTGATGTCCTTATTTTCCTGAATATATCACAGCCCAAATGGATGAAACTAGATCCGAGGTCTTCGAAACTCGTTCAATCTTCACCCGAAGTACAAGTCGATCCATGTGAAAAGAGGTTCTGGCGTCAAACATGAAAAGACATTTCTTTATTACCAACCAATCATGTAAGTTGTTAACAGGCGTAAGAGGAATCACTGATAATGATGATGACCCTCAAGGTACTGTAGTACAATTCACATGGTGTGAAAACATGAGTCGATGTTGAACACCACGTAAAATCTTTCGATCAAAGGCCATTGATGTAAACATGTCGCTGGAAGTGAGAAACTTGCCATTGAGGCATGCAAGCTTCAAAGTACTGAAAGGGTTGTTCCTAAGTCAACTTCTTGGATAATGAGCTGATGTCGACAAGACGTGACCCATGGTAGGAGGGCCATTATGGATCCCACATCTACGACACGGAATAGAGAAAATTATTTTGTGGAGGTGAAAACGATCTGATGATACAGGGTTCAGGGTGGCGGTCATGAAAGAATAAAGCGTGAAGGTATTGCAGCGGATGAGACACAAGTTGGGTCGGTGAATTCTCTGAGTGACTTCTCTTGAACATATTGGTGACACTGAAATGGATTGGTAGAGCTAACCCCAAAAATGGATGGTACAATGGACCAATGGTAATATGACCGGTGAAAGAAATAACCCAACCCGACGAAATCATGGTGACGGAGTGAAAGTGTCATGTTCAAGAGCGAGTTGCTACCAGTAAAGTTTCTTCATGTTTTCTTCCCAATTTTTCTCCAGTCATTTCTAACCAGTACCTCTTTATTTTTGTCAAGCTTGAAGAGGATAACATATGCTTGTTCTATAATTTTCCCTTTGCGCAAACCCGTCGCTATGTTTTAACGAGCCTAGCGACAGTGAAACTCGCCCTTGTTTGCGTGGACAAGTTTGTTGCTATTGTTTTAACGAGTTTAACGACAAAGATAATTCAGTCCTTTTCAATTCTAGAGAGTCTAAAAAGAGTCAGAAAGGAAACTCCAACATTCCTTTTTCGTAATGTAATCCCTTAAGTCCAAAAAGGTATAAAATGATACGAAAGGGATGACTTTTTGATAGTTTTAATGAGTTGAACAAGACAAGTGCTCAATTTTTTTGTGCGATGATCCCTCAGGTCCAAAAAGATTAAAATCTAGAGGAGGATAACACTTCTGATCATTTTAACAAGCTAGAGAGTCCAATTTCATGACAATCTTTTCATATTTTATGAGTCAGATGAAAAGAGCTTAAAGGAGACTCGTTTTTTGAGGAACGAGTGACGTTTTGGATAGCAGCTGGTTCCAGGTAAGATTTGGAACTTTTCAATCACGACAATTTAAAGAAGGTGGCTAATAAGATCACTCGTCGCAACTATTCCTCAAAAGGGGTCAACAATCAAATGGAGGCATATGATCAGCTAATAAAGAGTAGAGGTAATGGTAAGAACACGACCAAGGCTCAAAAGCTGATGATAATGAAATCGCAATGGTTATTTACTGAAGGTGGGTTCATTTTTTAATGAGTTTAAACTCTGGTGGAACATATGCTCATTGTTACGTTTATTTTTTAGCGAGCTTGAACTTCGTGTAAAACTGCTCATGCCAGTCGTATAATAAGGATGTCTCATCGATAGGTTCATTTTTTAGGGAGCTTGTCCCATTCGAAACTTTTCTATGGATCCTTTCATTATGTAAGCTAGGAACAACCAATCCTACGAGTTTAAAGGGTTAAGAACCTACAAACAAAGAAAATAAATGGTCACTTTTCACTTTCACGCAAAAGGGTTTGCATGCCCCCAGGTATAATGAAGTAGAGCTTCCAGGTTACCATTCAATTTGTAGACGAAACACTTCCTTGGCTCTATTGGGAAAGCCCCACCTTCTCATGGAGGAATCTTTTTCCAGTCTTATCCATTTTCCAAAATGGACAGGATAGTCAAACTAGTCATATTCCTACGTGAAAACCTACCTTATATCTAGGGTTTTTCTGCCGAAGCAGACCAGGGCGCATGCCCCCTGGGTTTCAGTCACAATCACTGAATCACTCGCGCTCATCAGGTGGATAGATTGGATATTGATGAGACATTCCTTGTGCAAAAATACCAGTTAGGGATGGAATTTGACTATTAGCAATGTGTGAGTCGGGGAATGAAAGCTGGTCCACGAGCTGGACCACTCTGCTTTCATGCAGAAACACATCACTCAAAAGAGTGAGAAGACAATGGCTCCCATGATATCAATGTAGTCACGTCCAAGGAGTAGATTGTAATCTAAAGGTCCTTGGACTACCATTACGTTCAGGTAGATAGTTTTCCTTCTCAAAGTTATATGCAAACTTGGAAGGATCCATAACGGTTGATTGGTTCCTTTGTCGAAGCTTGTCAAATTTTGCATCTTAGGTAGAAGCAATGGCGAACCAAGCGCTTTCCAAGTAGTTGAGGAAAGGATACTCACAGAAGCCCCTTCATCTATGATAGTACCGACCATGACCATTCTGTAAGCTTGTACGATGATTTAGAGTGGTACATTAGATGGTAGATGGGGTCCACCTAGTAGATTCCAATTGAAGGAAACGACTAGGTTGCTTGGAGGTGGGACTGAATAAATGGCCGGATACATCTTTGACGAACTTCCTTCCTGTGATAAAGGAACGGGTAGATTTCCCCCATGTTCATCGGAGTCTGTTTTTACGAAGAGAATTTGAACGGTGTCATTCTCATTCTCCTTGGTGGCTGTATCATCTGAAGGTAGACCTTCTGAAGACAAGATTGGGTCGACTGCCATCTCGGCCTATTGACTTTGGTCTAGTGTGGATTCAGAGGGTTTATCTTCAATGATAGGTGGTTCGACCGACCACAAAGGCATGTTAGTCAGATTTTCAACTAGCGATGGACTTGGCAAGAGTTTCTTGTATCCAGGAGGAAGCTGTAGCGGTGAAGAAGGATGGTTGTCTAAGACTCTTTTAGCTTCATCTAGGAAGGGACAATGGTGGATGGCATGATTGAATTCACACAGTCTACAAGGAATTTTAGATCTTCCTTTTTGTCCATTGACTTCGTTTTCACTAGTCGACAGTGTACTTTCAACATGATCGTCAGAGGTTGATGACACCGGATTGTGAAAGTGGGGAGACCAGTCCCTTAAGATCCGTGGGATGTAAGGACAATCTCAATGATAGTGGTCTCCTTTGAAAATGACACATGGAAATTTAGGTTTGGATGGTGCAATGTGTGGATTTTTGCTAGACGATGCAAGGTTGCCCCCTTTCGTAGTTGGCTTCTTCTTCTTCTTCTCCTTCTCTTCTTCTTTTCAGTTACTTGGTTTTTAGTTTTACCAACTTTACAAAGCGAAGAGGAAGAATGAGAGGGAGAAATAAACGAACTAGAAGGTTGGGGGGTAACTTCAGTATCATCCGCTTGCTGATTTGATTGCTCAGGAATCATGGTGCTTTGAACAACAAAGGTCGAGAAGAGCCATACTGGCAGGCCAATTATCAGTCCTGAAAGGGACAATGTGGCCATATGAGGTGCACCAACATCTCCCCAAGAGGAGAAATGACTAGGATTTCCCCCAAGGGGAAACCCTTGATTGATGGACTCCATTTTCTCAACCTAAGACCAACGAGGAAATAATGAGGTTATTCTGATTAAAAAGAATTTTATGACAATTTGACACAACTTGCTTTTTCAATTTTTAAGAGTCGAGAAAAAGCTAAAGATGACTTTAGTCGCCTTCGATTTTTAATGAGCCTGAAGTGACAAGTGCTCAGACGGACCTTTTCTATTAAGGAGTTTGAAAAGGAATGAAAGTGACTACTCTGGAAATCTAGATAGAGCGATTACAAAAGCAATCGCAAAACTGCAGAATACTTTTTATGGTACGACGATCAATCTTCCTGAATGCTGTGTTCAGTGCATTGCGATCAATAGGGCGACAGACACGGCTTCCTAAGGATAAAGGATATAGCCTATTGTGGTCTCCCAATATATACTCGACGGGACATGGGAGCACAAGTCTGTATTGCCACTTGTCATCTCAAAGAGGAGGAATCACCCAACCTACGATGAAAGCGATAGTTACCAGGCTTTATGACACTGGAATACATCTTTAGCATAGACTTCTAAATGTTGTGCGTTAGGTTCCAAAGTGTTTTTATGTTCATTGAATTTATTTTATAGTTGATCTTTTTTAAGAAGTTTGCCTTTAAGGTTCACCGTGTGATGTAGATATACAATTCCTAAATATGCAATCTAAGATGATAAACAGTCATTTACTCTTCATTTTGCAATGAAAATCCTAGCTACTAAGGAAAGAGAAGCGAATTTCTTTCAACATAGCACATAGAGCACACACTAGATGCACTGTCCTAAATCAAATTCAACAAGAAATCTAAATGCAAATGCACATGCATGTATTTGTTTTCTTCTTTCTTAATGTGTGAATGACAAAAAGAATGCTAAGTACAAATCCGAATTATCTTTTCTTTCAAAGTGACAATACTAACAATTTTCTCTCCAAAAGACGAAAAGAAGTCGAAGAAGACACTTTGCGATTTCAAATTCAAAAGAAAAAAGGAAGACTAAGACTATACTTCATGATTTCGAATTCAAAAAATGAAAGGAACTACTTTGCGATTTCGAATTCAAAAAAACGAAAGGAAGGCTAAGATGACACATTGCGATTTCGAATTTAAAAAATGAAAGGAAGGCTAAGAGTGACACTTTCAACTTCAATTTGAAAACTGCTTTCGACACTTTGAAATACTATTAATTCAAATCAAATACAAGAGTAACAGTGTAATCAACCATAAAAAAGAGTAGGTTTCCTTTCTCTGACTGAAATTGACACTTGCGACACTTTCAAATCAAGAGACGACAGTTTGATTAAGCTACTGTTTGTAAAGGAGAACTTTAAATGGTGAAAAATACATAAAAACATTCACAATTCTTTGTATAATGGAGGCTGAATAATGCAAAGGAATGGAGTTTCAATAGTGGTATATTGATCACAGACAGCAAAACTCTTGAATAAAGCTGAAGAGAGTGAAGAAAAAACCAAAATCTGGAGGCAGAAATAGCCTTATTTGATCATCGCACCTGTAACACAGGGAAACAAGGATGCATCTCACCTATTGCACACGGGAGGTGTGATGCATCCAGACTCTCAAAAGGAGACAGTGTGATGGTCTAGGGATGAGAATTTAACTTGGTTTTTAGTCACAGTTGGCAGCTTATTTTAGGGATTTAGGCTGAGCTAATGATAGTCAATAAATACAAAGCATAGGGGCTGATCTAATGAGGTTACTTAAGCCACCACCAGGGAAATTAGGATGTTTGCAAATCAGTTGTTCAATTTATAAACAAAACCCAAAGATGGACTAAAGCAGCATTGATCTGCTTTACACTTTCATAGAAAATGAAATTTGAAGGCTAGCTGGCTTAACTACGGGCTTCGTCTATAGTTTATAAAGAAAACAAATATAAACAAGCAAACAAGCTATTCACTCCCCAGCGGAGTCGCCCTTTTGTTATCGGGAAATCTAGTGTCCATTCAGAGCTACTCTATCTTAGAAACAAACAAACTAAAGTTACTTGTGTTTTCCTTTATGAGAAGTAGATGAGAAAGAAGCAGAGAGTACCAACATCAATATTTCACTTGGCTCCTTGCTTGTTTCCTCTCCCCTTTGACAGATCTTGGCCACTCCTTCCTCGCTTGTCCTGCTTCAAAGAACACTTGTAGAATCAAGGTAGCATAATGCCATCAAAGCATAGAGATCTACAATCATAAACACTATAGGATCAGATATATATTGACCACACAAATGCATATATCAACTCAGACATACAAGAATATGGAGGAAAACTCAAATAGCTTTAGTGATAGAAAGAGTAGAAGAGAGGATTATAACCCATTGATCTGACCCAACGTCATCCTCCCAACATGAAATCCCTTCATCACCTCATGAAAAGCTAGATCACCCAACACTATGATGTTCCACAAAGAAACCAACAACACTTCCTTACAAAATACAAGATTCTAGCCTTTGGATCTCTGGGATGAGGGATCCATATATAGATGTTTGCAGCTGGGTGAGTCAGCTTCTGGGATTTTGATTAGTGTCCTCTCTCTAATAGTTCTTGGTTCCACTTGGAGATTCATGATATCTTACTCATCCCTGGGTGAATTGAGAGAGGCAAGTGTCAAATGGGCAGTTTCTAGAAGATTCTCTGGGTTTCCACCTAGCCAACTACTTCTGCCATTTGTCTACTCTCGCTCATCGCACCCCATAGAATGGCTTGTCAGTATCCATCGCACTTTTTGCATGTGGCAGGTGAGATGCATTGCACCCTTAGCACTAAGCAGTCTATATGGTCCAGTTTTGACTAATTTTGAGTAGGTTTTTAGGGAGAACTTCTGGGAGTTGATGTAATCAGCTGACCTTGCTCCTTTAGGATATGAAACAACACTTTTAGGGACTTAGAAGCCCAAATATGTCTATAAAAATTATATCCTTCCCACGAGATGGATTGGCAAGAGATTATGAGTTGGAACTCTATTGTTGGGATAATCTTAGCCAAGGGAATATTGCAGATTGGGACCTTAAGCACAAGCAGTGATGGACGAATGAAATAATATCATAACCCACAAGTGCCATGACTTAGGTGGCGTTGGGACACAGGTGAATCTATCAAGGGAAGGATTGGTTGGAGGATTATTTGGGATCTAAGTACCAAAGGATCCATTCAGGATCATTTAACATGGAGGCATGTAATAACACACTTTGTTGTATGGGATCTTGGCTTCAATGACTAGATGCTTTTGTTGTGGATCGCAATGGATTGCTTGAGGGAAAGAAATATTTGGGCAGGAGGATTTGCAATATTCCATTTTTCAAGATATGGTCAAAAGGAAAAAATCTACCCATGGTATTTACCGTGGATTTTCCCATGGTATTTTTCTTCATTTTTCGAGGGAAAATAATAGAATAAAGTTTCTAGAGAGTCCATCAAGCCTATAAAAGAGGATAGGAACTAAGCATTGGGACCACTCATAGTTTTTCTATCTTATTATATTTTGTTCATAACTTGGCATGGCCAGTTCTAGGTTGATCCCAATATGAAAACCCTGCAGTGACATTTGTGTGGTAGATCTATTTAGGTTTCACAAGTGGGCTTTAGTGTCTTGTTTTTTTCTTGTGTTGAGAAGCCATGCATGCCATCAACAGGGGTTCCAATCTTATTATATGGGCATGTGTTATTTTCTTCAGCTAATAATATCAATAAGGGGTTGTAATTCTATATCGTATTCGTGTTCTTGTTCTTATTGAAGGTTTACTTTAATTAGAAAATTAAAGTGTGCTTGATCTATTAAATATTTTAACGTTTGGGATATTACATTATTATTATTACCAACACCGCCAGAATCATCATTACTTTTAGCTACTACACCACACCAACCTTGTTTCTCTTTGCTTTGATTTTTCTTGAATAGAGACTCCATTTACACAACAACACAAATGTAGCCTTCTAGATCTTCGATCATGTTATCACTTAGAGAAAACCCTGGTTGTGGGGGAAAAACTCTAAGGTAACTTCTAACCACTTTGAGACTAAAGTTGGCCCTTCAATCCAAAGGGGGGTCCCTACTCAAATTCAACTACCCTAGGTCACAACGGTAGCAGGTCTGTTAAATGCTCTATGGCTAGATTAATGTGGAAGTTGCGAACATTGGTTGGAGTATGAGAAGAAACCATTGGGAAATGGAGTCAAATAATTGAAGTTAAGAATCTTTGAAGCTTGGTTTGTAAATATTTAAATTTCCAAAGGCATGTGTTTCAACAATATGCTAGAAATTAATCATCTATAGCATGAAAGGAAGAAGAGGAATACACTAAGAGCTTTAAAAATAATGCATCATAATGAAGAATTTTGTATTTAACTCATCAATTGAAAGGTGAATATATGAATATAAGACAAAGAGCATTGTGACATGAATTCTACATCTACTTACTGATTGGATGAGAAGCTTAAATAATCAATGAATAGTAAAGAAAGAACATGGAACTAAGAATAGAACTGATGAGTTGTTTTTTCTAAAAATAAAAAAAATAAAAAAATTCTCACGAATTCCTGAATAATAGGCTTCAAATATCCATTCCAAACTCTCAAATTGTGATATATGTCAAAAATATGAAAGATATTTTTGTTAATGTGTCCATTACCGAAACAAACCTTTTTTAGTTTTCAAAAGTTCACCCCACTTATTCAAGAATGGATTTTTAAAACAGTGACTAAAAGTGGAAAAAACTGAAATGCAAAATCCTGAAAAAATAGGCTTCAAAGATCCCTTTGAATATGTCAAAGCATTACAATTGTGTAAAAAATGAAAGAGGTTTTTTTAAATTAGTTTTTTACCAACAAAATCCTCTTTTTTTTTTTTTAATTTAATGTCCAACTGTTTGGAATATGTGCCCAAAGCTATTGTCTTTTATAGGAAAAAACAAAGTAAAACAGATTTTTATCACTGATTGAGTAATTGTCAGTGCTCACTTGATCAAGTGCTCGCTCTTGCCCACAGGGCATTGGATTGACGGTGAATGGGTTCACTATTAAGGTACTCCTTGTGATAGGTCACTGGTTCAAATCCCCCATCAGTGCTTAACTACCAAAAAAAAGGTGCTCGCTCCTTCAACGACATGTGCTCCAGCAACGCATTATTTTGGACATAAATTTTTTTTTGAATTTTTCCTTCGGCATTGATACTATTGTTGTTAGGGTTTAACAAACCATTTTTACACATATGCACTACTACTCTAGTTTTTAGTGCATTTTTATTTTCAAAACATACAATAACACTGATATTCTATTTGTTAGCACTTTAACATTGTTTTACAACTCGGTGCTGACACTAAAACTGTCAATGCTTTTAAAATTATGTTTTACAAATCAATGCTGACACTAAAGTTGTCAACACTTTAAAACTAGTGACTAAAATTGTGATAACATAGCATATCATTTCCTAGTGCTTCCATACACATTGATGAAGATAATACCCTGTCAGAACATCAGAGAAACCCCTAGCTTTGCGAGATTGTAATCCATTGTGCAATAAATGAACAAACACACTCTTCCAATAGACCAATCCAAGTTATTGCCATAGATTCTCTCTGAATGTTATAGTGTTAATTTGTTTAACTGAGGTTATGGTAAGCATGGTTTGGTATGGACAGAGTCACATTGTTGGACAAAAGTGAACTTATGTGGCATGCTATGACAACATGTCATGAGACAAAATAAAAATAAAGGAATTAATATTAAAAGTAGCTATTTCAATAATATGAAGAAGATATTGATCGATAGCATTATGTTAATTTTAATGATAATATATGTTGAGCCATGACATATTGATTACATTTTTCATGTTGAGAGCATCTTACGATAATATGTATTGCCAAAATATAGAGTGAATCATAATTACATATGGATTTTATATTGCCACTTTAGAGCATCTTATGCTAATATATGTCAGAAAAATACAAACATAATCTTTTTTTTTTAGATAAGGATTAACATAATATATCACATGAGGATATGATGTTCTTATGCAATGTCGAAATAGAAATATCATGGATATGAGAGAGATATTCCAATATGATGACACAAAACATCTCTTTTATACCAATTTATCACCTTATATAAAGGGTCTCCTTGTCTTTATTCAATGACAAGTGTCCTCCTACCAAAGGGAAACAATGCTCACGCTATCAACAATTCTCCTATAATGTATGATAACAATCAATACAGGATATCTCAACATTGTGAAGACCCCATTATGGGGACTATAATGTTCGAGAGTTCTGTAATTTAATTGTCCAGGAATTACAGAGTGTGGAATGCCATGTGAAAAGTGAAGAGGTGTTTCTTCCTCTAGACACAACATTTTGTGAATGTGAAGTGATTAATTTTAATTAACTTCTGATGTACTAAAATATAATCTATTCCTAAATTAATATGTTGTTATGCAACCAACTCACAAATAGATAGATCAACGACTTAAAAATTATCCTCTTCGAGGGTGAATCCCCCTTTACATTACATAAATGAACAATTTTTGGATGATACAAATGATAAGGCCTCATTTCTATATACAGGAGTCTAAGGGGTCACAATATAATCAGAGCCTTCAAAACAATAAGAGTGTAAGGGAACAACAATAACAATAGTGGGTTTATGGGGAACAATAATCACAATATGGGGACTACATGGGCACAACAATATCAATAAGGGGGCTACACTGGTAGTATATGGACAATAAGGGGTTACACTAGTAGTATAGGGACCTAAAGTTCCCCTCTCATTCAAAAAAGTGTTGTCCTCAACGCTTGAGTAGTTCTCGATGCTTTTGTATAAAATTCTCATTTTCCCATGTGGAATCTTCAATGGGTAAGTTCTTCCCCTTGATGAAATACTCTAAAATTGATCGATTTTGTAGATGTCAGGTTCTTATTTTTGTGACTTCTTCAGGTCCCAATATGATTTTTCTTTACTTGTCAAGTTCTAGCAATATTTATTAAACTGGGAGATTGTCACCCATAAGCTTATTTAAGCATGAAACATGGAAAATTAATTGTACTCGGGAAGATGCGGGAAGCTCCAATTTGTATGCCATAGTACTAATATTTTGCAACATCTTGTAAGGACCATAATACTTTGGTGATAATTTATCATATTTCTTAATATAAGGCAAGAAGTAAGTCCAACTGGAGTTGAAAATGTACTTCAACAAGTTGATGTGCATGACCACCAGCACACACTTGAAGATCAACATAGACACTATGCAACAATGTGTTGCTGATTCAACCATACCCAAGAAGACCATGCGCATGTTAACAGACGAGTTGGATGAAGGAGTCGAACCAATGCACTGGTTGCAACAGTGGCAAGAGTTCACTTCACAAAGATGTCATCATGAGGTGCATGTAGACCATCACGGATGACCAATCTTGGCATCATCTCAACACCTTCACCATCACAATCATTCCAAAGGGTTGATCTCATCACAACAAACCATGTGTTAGTGACGTCTTGCATTGCTTGCTAAAGCCATGTTGTCTCACATGAGTACATGTGCATTGTAATGTAATGTCATGTCAGGTGTAAGTCAAGTGTCAATAGTTGGATGTAACAGTCATAGAGTAGATGAAGAGTCATCAGGGTAGATGAACTATCACAAAGGGGATTGTCAAGGGTCACCCCACCCTTTGCTATAAATAGTCCCTCACAACTCATTGTATAAGATTTTGATCAGCCACGCTTCTGATAAGATTAGCTTTGAGAAAGCTTGGACATTATTGTAATGCACCTTGGCTTCTACACTGCACAGAGCTAGTTCATCTCTTTGGAGGAGTAGGCAGATGTGGCTGTAACATTCCACTGTTGGGGCTAGCAGGTTTACATGGGTGTATTGTATGATTGGGACTTCCGCTTCTTTATATAATAAGAGCTAACCCATTTTCATGCATATTATCTTATTGTAGTTGGACTGCTCTGATTGCTTATAAATATATGTTATTAACTTACGTAGGTGTGTATGAACTACTTCATATGCAATTATATGAATCTTGTTGCAGATGTGTTGTTGGTTTAACCATCACTTTGGATTGTCGACTGTTCTACTTTCCAGCAAGTGATGCATCTTCGCTCGTGTGTTCCCTTCTCAGCTGAGTACTACAATAGGTTTCCAAGGGGTGCACTCATCTCACTCCCTATGTATCAGAACCTCTCATTCACCTTCCTTGACTCACTGCATGTATCAGCCCCAAAATAAACATATAATTAATTAGATTAATCAAGTAATTTATAATCAATATGTAATTATAACCTAATTAACATCAAATTTCAAAACTATGAGTAGAGACAACTTATTTGTGATTTTAGTTGAAGTCTGCTAATTGCAACAAAGTCTTGGGGATGACTCTCCACCCAACCATAGGCTCAATTGCACAAAATCTTGCTACAACTGGCCACCCCCGAGCCCTCAATCAACGTACTACCACCAGGGAATCCTTTGTCTTAGAACACTATTCTCCCAAGAGAATGAATGGTAGAATCTTGGAATGATGGAATGCCTCCCATCTGCCTCAACATCTAATAAATAGAGCAAACATTGGAAGAGGAATCACATGCATACACTCTATGTGTCCACATGCAACTTTATTGTTTTCTTGTTTTATTTCTTTTGTTTTTTTTTTTTTACTTTTTGATAACTTTACTGATTCTTTTACTGCTTTCTTGTTTTATTTCTATTTATATTTATTTAGAGCTTTAGTATGGGTAATTATTATTTATTATTATTTATTACTATTTGTTTTATTCATTGTTTATTATTTATTTTATTTATTTATTCATTATTATTATTATTATTATTATTATTATTATTATTTATTATTTATTATTTATATTATTTATTATTTATTATTAAGGGACATTAGATACTCTCCCACTTTAAGGAACTTCGTCCCAAAGTTAAGTTGAATTATTTAACATTTTATTTGTTATTTATTACTTCATGTTCGCATGGCACCCTCTGTTGAACTAATATAACCAACAGGCATCGAAAGTTTTCAAAACACCTAGGAAATCTTAAGGAATATTTGTCCTTTTTCCCACTTTCGGAACCAGGCATAAGCCTCCCTGGTATGTATCCTAGTCCAAGGTTGGCCCCAAGGCTCACGCCTGACTCAGACCTCATCTGCCCCAAGGCTCGCATCTGGTATGTTACTCAATGACTCCGGGCATCTCGCAAGGCAGGCCCACTCCCTCCACACTTACTAAGGTGCACAGCCCCAGGCATCGAAGTCCTTACACCCCCACTAGACTCCAGCTTCCCAATCCAATAAGAGGCACCTAGCCTAGAACATTAGGCACTTGGCCTCCTCAAGATGGTCCCATAGCCCTTCAAGAGCTATCCATCAAGAGGTACACAGGACAAATGAACCACTGGCATATGTAGTGTTGATTGAGTTTGTCCCTAGCCCATATGGTGTTACTTATTATCCCTCGTGCATGTGGGCTCGCACGAGATCATAAAATAAACTAGCCCTCATTGCCCATTTGTGCATGGAGTCCTATCAATCATCACACCTCAACATGCAACAAATGCATTAGCTATACCATCATAGTATCATATAATCTACACAAATTTATCAAAATTAATTAAAAATCAAATATTTCTGACTAAAAACAAAAACAATATAATCTACCTTTAGACAAATATAATAAAAAATAGAATTATAAATTAGCCATGAGTATTAATAAATCCATTTCTACTCCTACGAATGAGTAAAATAAATCCTACAAAACTAGTGTTAAATGAAAGGAACAGATCTTTATCATTGTATTTTAGGGGTGCAGAAAGCACATCTCAACCAACCAAATCATTTTAGGGGTGTAGAAAGCACCTTTCAACCAACCAGATAAAAAAAACAAATTCCTGCCCCTGAAAGTGAAGACTATGAAATCCTACGGCTTGATACGAAAATAAGGAATTGGTAGCTGTACATATGAAAATAATGATTTCCTACGGATAGAGGTGGGGTTATTTAATGCATAAGTTGGAACCCATCATTGTAGCACATGGTTGCGTTCAACGTATGACACAACAAAGAATCCCATCATTGTACCACATGGCTGCGTTCACTGTATGACACAACAAATAATGGAAAGAGATGTTTCATGGTGGGTTCTGTGTTGGCCATGCTGGCCATTCATTATCCTTTACACGCAGAGTAGTGAAGGGACATTATAAGATAAAATCACAGATGCATGTTGAGGGATTATAAATTTTTACGGTTCTAACCTGCCACTTCAATCACCTTGAGACTCCATGCAAATTTCCTTTTTTAGATAATTCCACCCTGTTTCATCTTTGACCTGTTCCACGCAAATTGTTTTGTCCCTGCATAATTCTTTTTTCAAGGTATTATGTAATTAATTTATTTTTAAAATTACAAGACATTTTTTTGTGTTTTTGTTTTCACTTAAATGATTTAAAATATGATTTAAAAATATCTTTTAAATATATAAATAAATTTAATTGAATGAAAAATTTAAAATATATAAATAAATATAATCTAATTAAATTTTTTTGAAACATTGAAATTATACAAACTTTATATTTCTAATTTTGAAAAGGTCGCTTCGTACATCTTTTGCAGCATAGTCAAGCTTCTTTTCCCCAAAAATAGGGTCATAGCACTCATCTGCCTCCTCTCTGGAGAGTTTATCCCCAACCCGAATTCTTAGTACTTCTATAAGGAAGCAGTCGTCCAAAAACAACATCCGAGTGAGTTCCTCTCCATTGCAATCGATGTCTTCTTCGTAGCTATCCCTGATTTCCTTCTTCCACTCTAGGATCTCGGCCCTTGCACAATTAGCGAAATCCATATTGTTTGGAACAACAGGGAGGTTCCTACTAGCATGAAACCTCTTCATCATTCTATGGAGGGCTCTTCCTTTGTCATGGCCCATTGGAAGAAGCTCCTTACTTTGGTGATGATATGGACCCAACGATACTCATCCAGGGAAATATGGACCCAAGGAAACTCTTTGAGGGACATATTCTTCCTTTTTTGTGTCTTTCAGGAACTCGGGGATTCTGAATATTGACACAACCGATGACGGTTTGTTATGAAGATGGAGACAACAGGGATCCTCTTTAATATAATCACTCCATTCTGTTTCGGTGATCCATCCACTTTGCGGTTCTCTACGATTGGGTAATTGTATCAATTGTTTCTTTTGCCGTTCTTCATCACTGCTAGAATTAGATTCGATCGGCCATGCAACAGATGGTGTGATGCATCCTCGCGGTTGTTTTTCGTTACAAAATTATGTCACTTGCTCTAGTTGTAACATCCACTTGTCATCATTCTCGGAAAGAGTACGAAATGGAAACGGAATGGAGTGATTATATTGAAGAGGATCCCCGTTTTCCCCATCTTCGTAACAGACCATCCTCCGTTGTGTCAATATTCAGAGTCCCCAAGTTCCTGAAAGACACAAAAAAGGAAGCATATGTCCCTCAAAGAGTTTCCTTGGGTCCATATCATCACGGAAGTACTGAGATTCCTTCAATGGGCCAAGATCCCTTCATAGAATGATGAAGAGATTCAATGCGAATAAGAACCTGCCAGTTGATCCAAATGATATGGATTTCACCAATGAGATCCTAAAGCTGGAGAAGGAAATCAAGGACAGCTACGAAGAAGACATCAATTGCAATGGAGAGGAACTTGCTTGGATGTTGTTTTTAGATGGTTGCTTCCTTATAGAAGTATTAAGAACTCTGGGTGGGGACAATATCTCCAGAGAGGAGGTGGATGAGTGCTATGACTCTACTTTTGGGAAAAATAAGCTTGACTATGCTGCAAAAGATATATGGAGTGACCTTTTCATTGTTGGAAATCAAATCCCTTTCATAGTTCTCCTAAAGCTAGTAGAGTTGGAGCTGATCAACTCGACCGTTGATGTCCAGGAGAAGCTTATGGATTTGTCATAAGTTATATTGGATTGGTTCAACACCTTCGAAAAAAAAGAACATGATATAAAGCAATGGTCGTGTCATCATCATCATCATCATCTTTTGGGTTTCTTGCACACTGCGATTGCATCTCCAGTTTTGAAAGAGCATGAGTCTGTCATCTTCATAGACTGTTGTGGAGAGTAGTGCGTTGTAAAGCTCAAAGACAAAAGCAAAGCAGGGAATGATGCCAAAATACTCCCTCACGCAATAAAATTAAGAAATGTTGGGATCAGATTTAAATCAAGGTAGGGAGGCATCAATGAGATTGAGTTTAAGAAGTTTAGGGCCACCATTTTTCTTCCCCCAATCCGTATCATAGACACTATAGAGATAGTACTTCAGAACTTAATCGATTTTGAGAAGTGCAAGCCATATGAAATTAATTACGTGACTTGTTACATCACTCTCATGGACAACTTGATCGACTCAGAAGAAGACGTGGCTATGTTGACAAGAATTGGCGCCCTTACACACGGGCTAGGGAGTGACAAAGAGGTTGCCAACCTTTTCAACAGTCTGTGAAAGGGAGTCACCGTGTGAATGGATGATGTCTTTGACAAACTGACAGAAAATGTGAATTCGCACTACAAAAATAAAATCAAGGTTCATATTGGCATGTTTGTGCACTACAATAATGGAATGACGACTCATATTGCCAAACTTGTGTAGGATCTTCACTGTTGCTCACCATGCTGCAAATGATCTTCACAATTATATCCACTTATAAGAGCTAGTAGTCCCTCCCATCTTTTCAACCTTCCAAAAAAATAATAGTAAATGATTTGTAATCGGTTATAATAGCTAGGATTGACCTTTGGTTGTAAATGTTCCTTAAGTGATGTTTATTGAATGTGAGATAGTTCAAGTGATGTTTATTATGTATGAGATAGGAGAGGGAGATTTATATTAGAGATATTAATTTTGAGTATAGTATATGGAGTTGTGATGCAGGAGCATCCAGCTCACCATAATTGGGCAGAAAGAATTCCAACCAGGTTCAAAAGCTAGTGGTCGATTGAACTGTCAAATTCTTATGGGAATAATTTTTCTTTTATTTTATTTTACAAAGTCAGTAAAATTAGACATCTCTTTTTATTTTCAGTTAGGATTACTGTGGCTCAATTGTTAATTAGGGAGTAGTCCATGTAATTAGGGAAATAACAGCAAACTGTTCCTACAAGTCTTGGAATACCAAATGAATGTAGTTATTGACAAAAGTAGGAATTTTGTAACCATATTCTGTATCAGTTGAATTAACTGTAAACACCAACTGAAAACGGAGAACTATAAAGACAAAACAAATGTAACAGAATGGGGTTCAATTCGGTTGAGCAGAGTTGAGTTAATTAAGAAGAAAAAGAAATAGTAACAGTTAGAGCATTCAAACAGAAAGCCATTGTCCATCTATACCATTTGTTCAAGTGATTGCTTAAGTGAATTTACGTTTTTGCTATCTGTAAGATTACTGTACAAATAATATTCATTAATTTGTTATTGCAACGACGCAAACATGAATCGTAATCAAATATTAAGCAAGCAAACAAAGTCACAGTGATTCACAGTTACAAAACCAACAGTCATCGATTCATTTTCGCACGCGGTTGAACAAGAGTTCTAACATACAACATTCAGACAACGAAGACAGGGAATTCACATATGAACGTTCACAATTGTTTCCAGCGTTCCACGACGTAGAGACCAACTAACAATTCAGAATCCAAATGCACAGAGGTAAATAAAATTACACACTCTCTTTTATATTCAAAGTTTCATTTAAATCATCGAAGGGCCGAATTTACTGTAACCATTGGTAGAGCCAAATAACATTACGGAAGACAAAGTCCATCAACACATAAACAGAGCTGAGTACGACTGATAAGTCGGAAAAGCTTGTGAATTAGAAAAACCCAGAAACAGGGTTTGGACAAAAACCAATAACCAGTGGTTCCAAACTCTTATACATTTCACATAGAAGTAATGAAATACAATTACAGTCGAATAAGCTCACACAGTGACCAGGGAACTAGACCAGGAGATGGGTCTTCAATAGAAATCGAGACTGCAGACAAACATTGGGGGTTTCAGGCCTACCTAGAAAGAGAACAACCGAACAACTAAGCGCTGGAGGACACGCCGCCCAGGTCACCAACAGAGACCTGCAACAATACAATTTCATGTGCATTAGAACAGACATCATAAAGAAAATTCAAGGGAAATTTGAATACCTGTAGGAAGCTAAGAAAACCCAAAGAGATTTACCTGGAAACGCAGCCGAATACCATAGCATGACAACCTGAACGAGACCGAGAGACTGTCGACCAAAGCAGCAAGTTGGGTTAGTTCCAGGACAAGAGAATAAGTCATATTGAAGCATGGACAAGAGTAGTTACCTTTTCTAAATGGGAGATGCATGCCCGAGAAGTCATGTGCTCACAAGCCAATACAGTGCCGCTCTATGAGAAAGCCGAATAACCACAAGAAAATAATACCCAGACAGAATTCGAACCAAAGACACCAAAGAACCAGAAGGAGTACAACAAGATACAGTGACTGCCATTGACGGCTACGAAGGAACCCGAGCTAGAATCATAGTATATATACAGACAACAGGTATAATAACCACAACCAGAGACGAGCAATATACTCAGAAACCCACGCATGCAAGGAAAGAGAAATAGCAAAACCACTTACCAAAGTCAAGCCACGGAACCAGGCCTAGTAGCCTTCACAACCAAAAACTGTTGCCATTAAACGAACAAACAGGTTAACCAGAGGCGGCTTCAAGTTCTCAGATAGCATCAAGAGCCAATCATACCCACAGCATAACGCACACAGTGTTCTGTTGCAGAGACCAACAAACCCTCGACTATAGCAGAATACCTCAGAGCAAAATCACCAAAGAACAATCGAGAGAATGTCGTGAAAGGTTAGGGTCAAGGCGCGTTTCGAGGTAGCGTACAAACATTTACTCCCCACATTCAATACTCCAGCTACCACCTACACGAAAACCTGCAGACAGAGATATTTGTTCGCCACGTAATCTTTTCAAGTCACACATAAAAGTGCAAGGTGCGTGCCAAGTGGGCTGGGTCCCATCAGAGTGGTATCAGAGTAGATTGAGTTGAAGAGATTTGGGAAAAATGGATGTAGGTAGACGAGGACGAGGCCGAGGTGCTCGTAGAATGGTAGATGAGGCATTGCGAGAAGAACTCAGAGTTCTTACTGCTCGGTTGGAAGCAGTAGAGGCAGGTAGGAGAAGAGATCTAGAAATGGGTGATGTGAGTGAAGAAAAAGTGGAAGTGATAGCAGAGGGGCCTGAAGGCGAATCAGCAGAAGTGAAATTACTGAAGTCTGTCTTATTGTCAAACAACAGACCAAAACCAGAACTCCCGACTTACGATGGTAGTTTTTCTATTGATGTTGTGTTAGATTGGATTAGTGAGATGGACAAGTATTTTGAATGCGAGGAATTTAGTGAAGACCGTAGGGTCAAGTTTGCAGCAACAAAGCTGAAAGGACATGCAGCTCTGTGGTGGGACAGTGTCCAGAATGAGAGAAAGAGGTTGAACAAAACACCTATTAAAACTTGGACAAGGATGGTAGCTAAATTGAAGGGCAGATTTCTGCCAAGGGATTATCAAATCGCGTTACATAGACAGGTAGAGTATTTGAGACAGAGGGGACTGACTGTGAAAGAGTATACAGAGGAATTTTATCGAGTGAATTTGCGAGATAGATACACAGAGGATACGGCAGAAAGGACAGCCAGATATGTTAATGGACTGAGGATGGATATTTTAGATGAAATAAGCATTTTGTCTCCAAATATTACTGAGGAGGCATACCAGAGCGCAATTAAAGTAGAGGAGAAAATTAACCGAAGACAGAATGCCCGGAGAGGACGAGGGTCTACCAGAGGAAGAGGCCACTCCTATGGCAGGGGCCGAACTGCCAGCAACAGCGAGGAAGCCAGCAGTTCAAGGACTTCGGGAATAGCAGAAAAAGGAGACGGAACGAGAGGTGGCAGATCGTTCCAACGCGGCAGAGGAAATGGCCGTGGAAGGGGAGCTGGTTATCAGTGTTATAGATGCCACAAGTGGGGGCACCGCTCGTTTGAGTGCCCAAAAACATATTCAACTTGACAACGAGGCGCATATGTGGCGCAACCGGAGGAAGCAGGAGCACCCCCTCAAGAGGAAAAAAATGCTCCATAAACGGGAGAAGCTTTAGTGCTGAATAGAGTATTACTGAAACCAATTGATGAGAGTGTCGAACAGACGCAGCGGAAAGCTCTGTTCAGGACAGTTTGCAAATTTCAGGGTAAGTGCTGTAAGATGATAATCAACAGTGGAAGTACGGATAATTTGGTGTCCACAGAAATGGTGGAGAAGTTGGGACTGAAGCGTTTAAAACACCCCAATCCGTATCGAGTTTCATGGCTACAAAAGGGGCACTAGTTACTGGTGGACGAACAAAGTGAAGTTGAATTTCAGATAGGACGATACAAGGATAAAATCATTTGCGACATTATGCCGATGGACGTATGTCACATCTTATTGGGAAGACCTTGGCAATATGATAGAAAGGTAACACACGATGGAGTGATGAACTGTTATAAGTTCGAAAAAGATGGGGTCAGGCATACCCTTGTGCCTATCAGAGAAGAGAAGGAAACAACTGAAGTAAATGAAACCAAGGCATTACTAATGAGCGGAAAACAATTTTTAAAGCAGGTTGAGAACAGTGAAATAAGTTATGCTGTAGTCAAGAAGACAAGGACAGTCCTCTTGCATACAGAAATCACAGATTTACCTATAGAAATACAACAGATGTTGGAAGAATTTACAGATATAGTAGTGGACGACTTGCTAGACAAGTTACCTCCCAAGCGGAGTATTAGTCACCATATCGACTTCATACCTGGAGCCAGCTTACCAAATAAGGCAGCCTATCGAATGAGCCCCAAGGATAATGAAGAAATCAGGAAACAGGTGCAGGAACTATTGGACAAAGGATTAATCAGAGAAATTTTAAGCCCATGTGCTGTACCAACAGTTCTCGCCCCCAAAAAGGGAGGAGAATGGCGGATGTGCACCGATTCTAGGGCCATCAATAAAATCACCATCCGGTACAGATTTCTATTACCGCGTATGGATGATATGATGGACTGTTTGACTGGGGCATCTTACTTCTCTAAAATAGACTTAAAAAGCGGATATCACCAAATTCGGATACGAGAGGGAGACGAGTGGAAGACAACTTTTAAAACAAATGAAGGATTATATGAATGGCTGGTCATGCCGTTTGGGTTGAGCAATGCACCCAGCACATTCATGAGACTTATGAATGAGATGTTAAAGGAGTATATTGGGAAATTTGTAATTGTTTATTTGGACGAAATTCTTATTTTTAGCAAGACAAAAGAAGAACACTTCTGGCATGTGCGCAAAGTGTTGGAAAAGCTACAGCAAAATAAGTTATTAATAAATCTGAAGAAATGTACGTTTCTGCAAAGAGAGTTAATTTATCTGGGATTTGTGATAGCAGAAAACGAATTGAAGATGGATCCGGAAAAGGTAACAGCAATAATAAATTGGCCGTCACCGAAGAATTTATTTGAGGTACGTAGTTTCCATGGATTGGCAAGTTTCTATAGGAAGTTTATTAAAAATTTCAGCGGAATTTGTGCTCCTATGTTGGAGACCATCAAAAAGGCTAGCCAACATTTTCGATGGACAGAAGCAGCAGAAAAAAGTCTTCAACTATTGAAAAAGAAGATAACAGAACGACCGATTCTCAGGCTACCAGATTTTCAAAAATTGTTTCAGGTACGTTGTGATGCTAGTGGAACAGCAATCGGGGCTGTACTCAGTCAGGAGGACAGACCTGTAGCATTTTTCAGCGAAAACTGAATGAGAGTAGGCAGAAGTACTACTCAGATGACAAAGAATTTTACGCAGTGGTACAGGCTCTAAGACACTGGAGGCATTATTTTTTAGGGAACGAGTTCGTGCTGTTTTCAGATAATTCTGCATTACAATATGTAATGCAGCAACACAGACTCAATCATAAACATGCCAAATGGGTGGAGTACTTACAGAGTTTTAATTTTGTGCTGAAACATATCAGTGGACAAGAAAATAAGGTGGCTGACGCATTAAGTAGAAAAGCCCTACTTTTACAGGAAAGCACTGTACAGGTTTGGGTTTTGAACATTTACGAGATCTTTACAAAACAGACACAGATTTCAGAGAAGCCTATGAGGTGTTCCAGAACCCTTGGATAAGGGGTAATAGTCCTTGGTTGGATTACAATATACAGGAAAAATTTCTTTTTAAGGGAGGACAATTGTGTATCCCCAGCTGTTCCATGAGGGAGAATATTATTCGTAAAAAACATAGCGGGGGTTTGGCTGGACACTTCGGTATAGATAAGACCTTGGAGCAACTTAGTCATTTTTATTTTTGGCCAAGAATGCGACGAGACGTACAACGTTTTGTGACTAAGTGTAAGGTGTGTCAATTAGCGAAGGGACATAGCTAGAACACAGGATTATATACGCCATTACCTATTCTAGGCAGACCTTGGGATTCGGTGAGTTTAGATTTTGTTTTGGGACTGCCAAAAACGCAGAAAGGTTATGATTCAGTGATGGTAGTGGTGGATCCTTTCTAAAAAATGGCACATTTTGTACCTTTTCGGAAAACTAGTGACGCCACTCACGTGGCCCACTTGTTTTTTAATGAGATTGTCATATTACACGGGTTGCCAACAACCATCCTATCAGACAGAGACGTGAAGTTCACAGGACATTTTTGGCGTACCTTATGGAAAAAAATGAACACCCAATTAAGCTATAGTTCTGCTTATCACTCGTAAACCGACGGGCAGACAGAGGTTGTGAACAGAAGTTTGGGAAATCCGTTATGCAGCTTAGTCGGGGAGAATTCTCAGATGTGGGATCGAGTGCTAGCGCAAGCAGAGTTTGCTAACAACGATTCACCAAATCGTAGCACGGGTCTCAGTCCCTTTCAGATCCTATATGGCATGCACCCTCGTGGAGTGCATGAACTTCGAGATCTTGGTTTACAGGAACGACAGAGTGCGGATGGAGAAGATTTTGCTAATGCAATGAGGGATTTACATGAACAGGTGAAAGCAAAATTACAGGACAGCAGCACAAAATATAAGGAACATGCAGATCTAAGAAGAAGAGAAGTTCATTTTGAGGTAGGGGACGAAGTTCTGGTACACCTGCGTAAGGAATCCTTCCCTAAGGGTATGTACAATAAACTGAAGTACAAGAAGATAGGGCCTTGGAAGACCTTGCGAAATTTTTCAGCGAATGCCTACGAAATACAACTACCACCTGGAGTAAGCATATCACCTATCTTCAATGTGGCAGATCTGTTTCCGTATACAGGCGATCTGTTGGAGGAAAAGAAGGATGAACCCAGACAATCCACGCGAAACACCCAGGAAGACGGAGAAACTTGGAAAAGACAAGTGCCTTATGTCCAACCTCCTGAGATCGAAGGGATCCTCGAAACTCAGGTAGTTAGGCGTACTCGGTGGAAAAATTATTTTCAGTACCTGGTCAAGTGGAAGAATCGTCCGATTGAGGACAGCTCATGGCTTGACGCCAGGCAGATTGAACGAACAGGAACATCGATAGAGGAGCTCATGAACCGGAGTCATGATCTCTTTTTACCCCGGGAGCCTGATGCAGGAGCATCCAGCTCACCGTAATTGGGCGGAAAGAATTCCAACCAGGTTCAAAAGCTAGTGATCAATTGAACTGTCAAATTCTTATGGGAATAATTTTTCTTTTATTTTATTTTACAAAGTCAGTAAAAATAGACATCTCTTTTTATTTTCAGTTAGGATTACTGTGGCTCAATTGTGAATTAGGGAGTAGTCCATGCAATTAGGGAAATAACAACAAATTGTTCCTACAAGTCTTGGAATACCAAATGAATGTAGTTATTGACAAAAGTAGGAATTTTGTAACCATATTCTGTATCAGTTGAATTAACTGTAAACACCAACTGAAAACAGAGAACTATAAAGACAAAGCAAATGTAACAAAATGGGGTCCAATTCAGTTGAGTAGAGTTGAGTTAATTAAGAAGAAAAAGAAATAGTAACAGTCAGAGCATTCAAACAGAAAGCCATTGTCCATCTATACCATCTGTTCAAGTGATTGCTTAAGTGAATTTACGTTTTCGCTATCTGTAAGATTATTGTACAAATAATATTCATTAATTTGTTATTGCAACGATGCAAACATGAATCGTAATCAAATACTAAGCAAGCAGACGAAGTCACAGTGATTCACAGTTACAAAACCAATAGTCATCGATTCATTGTTGCACGCGGTTGAACAAGAGTTCTAACATACAACATTCAGACAACGAAGACAGGGAATTCACATATGAATGTTCACAATTGTTTCCAGCGTTCGACGACGTAGAGACCAACTAACAATTCAGAATCCAAATGCGCAGAGGTAACTAAAATTACACACTCTCTTTTATATTCAAAGTTTCATTTAAATCATCAAAGGGCCGAATTTACTGTAACCATTGGTAGAGCCAAATAACATTACGGAATACAAAGTCCATCAACACATAAACAGAGCCGAGTACGACTGATAAGTCGGAAAAGATTGTGAATTAGAAAAACCCAGAAACAGGGTTTGGACAAAAACCAATAACCAGTGGTTCCAAACTCTTATACATTTCACATAGAAGCAACGAAATACAATTACAGTCGAATAAGCTCACACAGTGACCAAGGAACTAGACCAGGAGATGGGTCTTCAATAGAAATCGAGACTGCAGACAAATATTGCGGGTTTCAGGCCTACCTAGAAAGAGAACGACCGAACAACTAAGCGCTGGAGGACACGCCGCCCAGGTCACCAACAGAGACCTGCAACAATACAATTTCATGTGCATTAGAACGGACAGCATAGAGAAAATTCAAGGGAAATGTGAATACCTGTAGGAAGCTAAGAAAACCCAAAGAGATTTACCGCCGAATACCATAGCATGACAACTTGAACAAGACCGAGAGGCTGTCGACCAAAGGAGCGAGTTGGGTTAGTTCCAGGACAAGAGAATAAGTCATATTGAAGCATGGATGAGAGTAGTTACCTTTTCTAAACAGGAGACAAGTGCCCGAGAAGTCCTGTGCTCAGAAGCCAATACAGTGCCGCACTGTGAGAAAGCCGAATAACCACAAGCAAATAATACCCAGATAGAATTCGAACCGAAGACGCCAAAGAACGAGGAGTACAACAAGATATAGTGACTGCCATTGACGGCTACGAAGGAACCCGAGCTAGAATCATAGTATATATACAGACAACAGGTATAATAACCACAACCATAGACGAGCAATATACTCAGAAACCCACGCATGCAAGGAAAGAGAAATAGCAAAACCACTTACCGAAGTCAAGCCACGGAACCAGGCCGAGTAGCCTTCACAACCAAAATCCGTTGCCATTAAACGAACAAACAGGTTAACGAGAGGCGGATTCAAGTTCTTAGATAGCATCAGGAGTCGAACATACCCACAGCATAACGCACACAGTGTTCTGTTGCAGAGACCAACAAACCCTCGACTATAGCATAATACCTCAGAGCAAAATCACCAAAGAACAATCGAGAGAATGTCGTGAAAGGTTAGGGTCGCAAAATCACCAAAGAACAATCGAGAGAATGTCGTGAAAGGTTAGGGTCAAGGCGTGTTTCGAGGCAGCGTACAGACATTTACTCCCCACATTCAATACTCCAGCTACCACCTACACGAAAACCCGCGGACAGAGATATTTGTTCGCCACGTAATCTTTCCAAGTCACACATAAAAGTGCAAGGTGCGTGCCACGTGGGCTAGGTCCCATCAAGCTGTATTGAAGATATTGAGGTTTGTGGGATGATTGGTTAAGAAGTTTTTAGGTTGAAATATTATTTTAATTTTTTGAGTTTTAAGTACTTTCTGGATTATCAACTTAAAATAGTTATTCTATTTTATGAATTTAACTTTAAATAAAAATTTATTTTAAAATCTTCGTTGTTTGTAAGTAATAATAATATAAATAAAATAATTTGTATATGCACAATTTTTTGTTTTACGTAACTTATTTATGGAGGGAAAAAATATTTAAGAGATGTAAATTTAGAAAAATGCAAGTATGTGGATATTTGTTTCGTGTTTGTTACAGTCTGTGTCTATGTTGGTTGTCAACAAATCTGAGCCATCAGGTTGGTCTCAAATCCAACATTGTCTCCCAATATGTTTCCAAACTCGACACTTCTTCATTTTCAAGTGCTAAGAAATGGTGTGGACATATAATCTAGATGGAGATAGTTTAAAGATGTGGGTAACTATTATATGAGTAGGTTTGCTCTTCATATGTCTTATGGTCTCATCCTCAATAAGAATATATATATTATGAAAATAATAGTATGATTTTTTCAGCTGAGAAATTTAATTTCAGCTGAAACCTTGTGCAAAAAAAAATTGCATGATTATTGCTATTACAGCTGAACGTAATAAAGATTTCTGAGCTATGTTAAGTCTAATGAAAATATCTGCTATGTTAAGTCTAATGAAAATATCATAAATTTGTTGTGGATCCTTCCTTTAATAAGTGCTTGGGCAAACTAGGTAATAACAAGCTGGACTCTAAAGTAGTTTCTTTTCTTTGCTGGAAACATAACATTATATCATGTGGGCAATGTTGCATAGTCAAGGTGTAGCCAATGTGTTTTGCAATATGTAGATGTCTAGGGCCTATGCATTGATCTCTGTCAGTGGATTTTTTAAGATGTCTCAAACAATGAAAGACGAGTCTGATTCCCTGCGTCTATATTCTCATGTGAACCGAGGTCGATAAGTAATTTGGTAAGAACGAGAAAACAAGAAAGGCGGAAGTTCTCGGAGTGAGATTCATTGAGCTCGTCTTTTTTTCTTAGTTATCTATAACTTATTTTTCTTAGTTATGAATGTATTGAATGTATTGAATGATGACATATACAATAAGAAATATGGATGAATTAATTAATATATTAGCCCAAATTATATTAGTAACTTTTTTTATAATATCAAAAATTATGAAGTAGGATGATGAACAATTGTGGGTCATTAGATGTAGATGTAATATGTGAATAGAATGGTTAATAATGATTTAGTATTATGATTGGCAATGTATTTTGGTACATGTGAATAGAATGATTAATATTTTGGAAATGATAAATATGAAATTGATTTTGTAACGTAAGACAATTGTATTTTCAAGGAATGAAATAGAATTACAATAATATGGATGGTTGTGATGGAGCTCAATATACAAAATTTCAAAATGGATAAAAAAATTAATGAAGAATCAAATACAATAGGAATAGAAATTTCTTCTTCTCATTTGACTGATTTGAAAAATATATTTATTGTTATGGATGGTTGTGATGGAGCTCATTATACAAAATTTCAAAATAGATAAAATAATTGATGGAGAATGAAATACAATAGGAATAGGAATAGGAATTTGTTCTTTTCATTTGACACATTTGGAAAGTATATTTATTGTTTTTTTTTTGTATAGTGTAGGAATCTAGTTGTATTTGCAGGGTTCATCATTTTCATTTGTAAAGTGAGATTTTGTTCTTTTCATTTCCCTCATTTGAAAAGTTGTCCTTTTTTTTCAAAGAAATTGTTATTTTTATTTAGTTAGCTTAAAAAGTGTATTCATTGTTTTTTAAGTTTAAGAATTTGTTTTTTTCCATTGTATTTACTTGGAAATGGTTAGTGTGAAAGATATGTATAATTTAGTGTTTAATATGTATATACAATTCTTTAAAAATATTTATTAATTAAAAATTTCAAAGTTAATTATAAATCAAATAGTTTAATGCTTGATTGAACTTAAAGTATGTACAAAATAAAGTAATTTAAACATAAAATTGTTTATTTTATAAATAAGTGTTTAAAAATAAGAAACAAAATTAAATAAAAAGCAAAATATATATATATATATAGAGTATGTGAAAATTTGTATGTTAAACTTTCATATATGTTGAAGTTAACCTCTGTATATTTAAAACCATATTATTATTCATTCTATATATATATATATATATATATATATATATATATATAGTATTCAAAATATTTTTATATTAGGCCCCGGTCAGATATGGTAGTTATGGTATGTAAGGGAAGAGTACCACCCACCACCCCCCACATTCTCATAGCTATGGGTGCGGTGACCTCCCACATGCTACTTGACTAAAGACATAGGAGAAGTGGCAGTCAGGGCTGGGGTGGAGAGGGAGGTGGGGAGTTTAAGGTAGGATGGGTGGTGGGACAGAGAAAGGTGGATTGGGATTATGAAGGAAGTCGGGACACAAAGAAGAGTATAGTTGAGATTACTAGAGGAAGGAGGAGCGATGGCACAAAAAAGAGGAGCTACCAACAAGGACCTCTGCAAACCATTTCCGGGTATGTTCCCTAGTCTTACAAGCCCATTACTATGTTTACTATGTTAATTCATGACTGGGTGGTGTTGGTGAAGATCGGGGAGGGAAATTGGGGAGAAGGTCGGGGAGACCAATGTAAGTTGGGGGGATGGTGATCGAGTTAGAGCTAGAGGCTAGACCTGGGAGAGAAAATCAATAAAAAATCCAATTATTAAATAAAATAAATAAAATCACTGAGAATTCCTCAAACTAAGGAGTCTAGTTTGGATGAGAGATTCTCCCCAACTAGCTCTTTTAAAATAGTGTGTAAGTTGAGAAATTGTCTCAACCAAGTGAGCCTAAGATAGACACACTATCTTAAGACCACTTACTCATGTATTTAATTGTATTATTAAATTATTTGAATAATGTGAATTAAATGAGCATGAGAAACCACATGATGGCTGTCTGCCTTTTCCGCCAGTTAATTTTTTGTGTGTTAATTTGATGTGCATATGGTTATATCACTTTGTGATTTTTCTTCATGTGTTATCAGAGTGTCCTTCATGTGATATCAGAGCATTATTTTAGTTCTAAGGGCCTGAATGATTTTGTAGTATTTTTCTTCATACTTTTGAAGCATGTGTCTAAGGTCTTCTCCATGAAGTCGATGAACCAGGATTCTCAATGTCTTGATTGAAAAATATGATCAAGCTTTGTAGGCTTGACATGCAGTTTGGATGGTGGTTATTTTTAGGAATGATATGGTTCTCGGCTCCTCGGGACAAGGAAATCCTTGGTGAGAATCTTTTAGAAGTTACATGTGTTTGACAAGAGGTTGAGCTTCTTGACAAAAGGCCTGCCTTTGAACTGCCATACAAATCCTCAGATGAATTTCTAACCAAATTTTTTCACGAATTCAATGGTGGTTCTTGGGGTTTTGTGTTGCATCCTATTTCATGGAGGATCTAGTGAAACGTATTTGACGAGCTTTAATTTCCTTTAAAAGAGTTGGGCATTTTTTCTTTGTCTTCAAAAGCTTGCATTTTATTTGAAGTCGCAGTATTGATTAGTTCTTCCATGGTAGTCAAAGTTTGTGAGGGTTGACAATGTAAAACCAAGGACTATTCTATAGTTGTATCATGGGCTCTCAGATATGCTTCAAAACACAATTCTGCAAACTTTTTCATTATTTTCACCAAAGTCTCCATTGCAGATCTTGCCTGTTACACAATCGATGCTACAACAACAGCTGCATCACGTCTCTGCAAAGCTTCCTTTCCTATGCCAAGCTTTCGAGGAAGAGATTTACGAACAATATTTCCATAAGAAACATTAGCCAAATCTTGAGGAGTGCCCACAATTCTTGTACAGGGTAATGCCCATCAATGGTAAAGTTTGCAGTGTCCTTCTACCATTACCTATATGCCTCACCAAACCATTCTTTTCCCTCATGCTTTAATAATCCCTACAAAAGAATAAAGGTCGATCTCTATGAGGTCATGTTTAGGAATGATTTCCAATTTTTGAGAGTTCCAAATAATCTCAGTTGTTTTTCTTACTCATTGGGACGTTTTGGCATCTCCATAGGAAGAAGAGCAGATGATGGAAAATGAAGAGAAGGGGAAGAGGCAACACCTGCAATATGTTATGTAAAAATTAGTTAGTAGTAGTTTATTAGGCAAAAGGGCATGATCAAAGATTATGCTCATTCACCAAGGGGCACCTAAGGTGGTATATAGGCAGGGACTCTCACAAAAATGTAATTAGCATTCAATTATTAATAAAATATTTACATAATTCTATTTATTATTGAAGTGTTATAGTTCATCTGGTATGAGAGCGACAATCCTTGATCATTTCGCTACTACACAGGTTGATCACCACTTCATTGCTACCCTTTGACCCCTCTTGTTCCGTTGTCTCACCATCATCCACCGTCATCGTCCTAGTTCTATTGTCTCTACACTGTATCTATTCTTCCACCTCTCGTTGCCTATTGTCACTGTAAACCGCGCTTGAGCCCCTGTCCATAGCCTCACACCTTTCGCGATCCTTCTTATTCCCTGTTGTCTGCACCAATCCTAATTTGTTTTTTCGGCTATCCCTGCTGCCATCCGTATCCCATTCCAAAGCCGACTGTTGCTTCTCTCTACTGTTGTTTTCAATCCACTATTGGTTCCTTCATTGTTCAAAGCCATTATTTATCTACCCACGTCTACGCTCTAACCAACATGGCCGTTGACTCTCCAGTCGTGTGGATGGTCGTGTCTATCCATCGACTGCCATTTCATTTGATTAATAGCATAAATTTTAAATTCGATATTGATTTTAATCATTATATATAGTTATAATATATATAACTATAGTATATTAAGAAGTTATATATTATATGTCACATAATTAAATTAATTAGATTATTTACTCTATATATATATATATATATATATATATAATATATATATATATATATATAATATATTAATATATATTAAGCTGATAGACAAATATACACCCCCACAAACTCGCTCAATGTCAATGCCAATGGCCAATTTCAATAAAAGATTGATTGAATTAGAGAATAGGATTACTAGTCACTGTCATGATTTCAATAAAAAATTAGTCGATTTCGAGAATAAATTTATTGGGCATTATGACGATATCAAAAGGCTTTAGGATACGACAAAGCGAATAGAACTATAGCTAGGGCAGAACCATATCCAATCCGAAATGAATCATAACGAGACCTTACCATTCTTGAACCACTTGTGTGGAATGCAAAATATTACACCCGAACTACAACTCCAAGAAGATGGAGGAAATCTAGAGCACAATTCATCAGACTCAACAAAATCAACTGATTCTCAATAAAAAGTTGAATCTCCAAAATAATCAATGATGCCCCATCGAGGAAATAGTAATGCGACCTTTTCAAATAAGCAACTTTGGGATACATTTACGAATCAACACCCTTTTTTTGCTCAACCATTAGTGACATATTAGTGAAGGGAAAAAATTGAGATGCCTAAATTCGATGGAAATGAAAAACATAGTGTTGCATAGATTAATAAAGTAGAAGAATACTTCAAGATTTATGACATCAACGATGATGATGAAAAGCTTAGCCACGCATCCATGAAAATGGAAGGATAAGCATAGAATTGGTATATGTGGTGGAAGAAGATGACAATCACCATCAATTAGAGGAAATTAAAAGATGCATCCTTTAAAAGATTCCAAGGTGTAAGGGAAGAAGAGTTTTTTCAACACACATAAAATTACGACAAAAAGGAAGTGTGGATGAGTACACTCAAGAATGGGAGACCTTAGTAACACGAGCACCTTGGTTATCAGAGTTTCGTCTAGTTCAATCATACATCTCCAGACTTAAAACTCATTTACAAGTAGAACTTGACCTTCAAGACATTACGTCAATAGAAGTAGCAAGGAGAAAAGAAAAAACCGCTGAAAAGAAATTTGAACAAATACTATGGTCAAAACAAGAAAAAGTATATTCAAGACGAAGAATGCCCCAGTCTATGGATTCAAATAATTCAAGATATGTTCTACCACATCATCGTGAAGGTGAAAAATCTAATGTGGAAATACAAAGGATAAAAGAAGGCAAATGCAAACGCTGTGGTGAGAAGTGGGACCCCAAACATAGGTGTGCTAAAGGAAAAGAATCAAAGAACCTATATAATTTTGAAGTAACTAATGATTCAAATAGTGAGGATTCAGATATAGAAGAAACAAAATATGCCCCAGAATTCTGAACAGAATTAGATGATGGAAGTATTATGCAACTGTCACTCTTAGCTATGACATGTATATCACAACCTTTGACTTTAAAATTGAAAGGACATATAAAGAAGAACAACGTGGTGGTTCCCATCAACTCTAGTAGCACACACAATTTTTTAGATGCAACATTGGCAAAGAGGCTCAATATGTTTTCATTTCCCTTACAAAACATGAAGGTGATGGTAGCTGCCAGTAATAAGATTGAAAATGTAGGGAAATGCCATAAGGTCAAATTGCAGATTCAAGACTTTAATTTAAAATCTCCGTTCTTCACTATACCATTACGTGGAGTAGATGTAGTCTTAGGTATCCAATGGCCGTGAACTCTAGGCACTTATGCTTCCAACAATCAAGTATAATTCATAAGATTTAAATGGGGAGGTCAGAGGTAAAAACTACATGTATTCCAAGCACTAGAGAATCAAATTGTATCATCACCTCAGATGATGAAGATGATTCGAAAAGGAGCACCCACTTATGCAGTACAATGTCACCAATTAGAAATGTTATCTGCAAATATGATTATTGAAGAGTCACCAGAGATACAAGATCTAATTCAGAAGAATGAAAAAGTATTTCAAGACCTGCCTATGAAAATGCCTCCTAACAGGGAAATTAAGCATATAATAGAATTCAAACTAGGGCTAGAACCCGCCAACATCAAGCTGTACCAATATCCACATCACCAAAAGACGTAAATTGAGAGATTAATCCATGTCCTTTAAAAGTGTGGGATCATCTCGAAAAGTAAAAGTCTGTATGTTTCTCCCGTGGTATTGGTAAGGAAGAAGGATGGCTCATTCAGGGTATGCATTGATTATAGAGGATTAAAAGAGATAACAATTAAAAACAAGTTCCCAATTCCCTTTGTTGATGTAATGTTGGATGAGCTACATGGCGCAAAATACTTCTCAAAATTGGACTTAAGGTCAGGCTATTATCAAATAAGAATCAGGTTGGAAGGCATACCAAAAATGACATTTCAAACACACGAAGGTCACTATGAATTTAAGGTAATGCCATTTGGGTTAACCAATGCACCAACAACATTGCAAGCAACTATGAGTGAATTATTTCGTCCACATCTTGGGAAGTTTGTATTAGTATTCTTTGAAGATATTTTAATTTACAGTAAAACTTGGAAGGAGCACTTACAACATCTAGATAAAGTTCTTACACTACTAAAAGAGCATCAGTTTTGCGCAAAAATATCCAAATGCACCTTCGCAAAGGAAGAAGTAGAATACCTTGGACACATTATATCCCATGAAGGTGTAAAAGTGGACCCTAGTAAAATCAAAGTTACAAAGGAATGGACCAAACCAGTTAATGTATCCAAACTAAGAGGGTTCTTAGGTTTGACTGGGTATTATCGAAGGTTAATTAAAAGCTATGTGCACATAATTGCGTCGCTCAAAAACCTTTTAAAGAAGAATTCATTTCTAAGGGATGAGGAAGTAGGGAGGTGTTTCGAAAAATTAAAGGAAGTTATGTCTAATGCCCCAGTATTGAAAACACCAAACTTTTATAAACCATTTATCATTGAGTGTTATGCTTCCAGATTCGGTATAGGTGCAGTGTTAATGCAAGCAGGGCATCAAATATATTTTGAAAGTAGGAAGCTCAATAAAAGAGAATGCCTCAAATCCACATACAACAAAGAAATGCTCACTATTATGCACACACTAGCTAAGTGGAGGCAATATCTTTTGGGAAGTAAGTTCTCCATTCAAATAGACCAAAATAGTCTCCAGCACCTCCTTCAACAAAAATCACTTTCCGAAGAAGAACAAAAATGGATCGAAAAAATTGCCGCCTTCGACATGGAAAGACTACATAAAAGGGGAAAAGACAATGTAGTAGCAGATGCCCTGTCCAGGAAAGACGAAGAACTGACACTACTTGCAATCTTGGTTGGTGTTCCTGAATGGCTTAACGAGATTTGAAGTGAGTATGCCAAGGATCCAGAAATAACGGAGATAATCAGTAACCTTCCCAACAACTCAAAATTTGAATGGAAGAATGATATTATATGGTACAAGGGAAGAATTTATCTCAATGCAAATTCCAAGTTTAAATTTAAGATACCGAAGGAGTCACATGATTCACCATCAACCAGACATGTAGGATTCTTTAATACTTACTACAATGCACATCAATCATTCTTTTGGGAAGGGATGAGTCGCTATATTCAGAAATACATAGAAGAGTGTGACACATGTCAAAGGAATACAAGTGAAAATATTATGACACCTAGATTACTTCACCCTTTAAACATTCCGAATCGGAAATGGGAAGAAATTTCGATGGACTTTATTGAGGAATTACCCATATCTGAAGGCAAGGACAAGATTTTCATAGTGGTCGACAAAATCACCAAAGATGCTCACTTTATGGAAATAAAGAAATCATACTCAACTAAAAAAATCATTGAAATATTTTGCAAAAATGTATATTAATTACATGGTTTTCAAAAACTCGTTGTGAGTGATATTTCACAATCAACATGGCTAAAATTACACAATGCCTCTCCAAATTCGCTGCAAATTAGCCAAACAATTCTTGGAGAAATAAGCTCAAAGAGCTATAGAAATGCAGAGACAAAGAAGATCGTTGCAATTTGTGAGAAGTTTCAGAATGTCCGACCATTAGCAGCCTCGAAGTAGATTTATTATGCTCCTCAGTGAGTACAAAAGCATTCCACATATATCCCTTTATTTTCTGAAGGAGCAGATGTCTGAGGATCAAATCTGTGGAGGACCGATATTTTCAAACTTTTTTTCCAATAAGCGATGAAGGAAGACAAAGTGTTGTGTAAGGTTGGTAGGCAGGCTCCAGAATAGGCTAAGGAAAAAATTTTGAGGGCAGTTGTAGCTGCTACAATAGGTTCCTAATGTATATCCTCTTCTTTTGCTGTTTCTTGTTCCTTTTCTTCCTCTTCACAATATATGTAAAAGAAATTTTTCATAGCACACTTATGACCTTTAGCGTATTTTCTATCACAACTGTAACAAAGCACTTTTGGTATTTTTTCTTCCAATTGTTGTGGTGTCAACCTTGTGGGGGTTGGAAGGCTAGGAGAAACAACACTTACATTGTTATTGTTGTGGTAGACTTCCTTCTTTCCAAAATTTATCCTTCAAATTTTCTTGCCACCTTGAATACCTTCTCCAATGAATCAGGTTCCCAAAGGCGAACCTCATGTTGGATTTTATCCTTTAAATTCCCTATAAAGACATAAATTCTATGTTCCTCTAGAATATCATTTATGCTTATATTCAATTTTTGGAAGTCCTCAATGTGATCTGCCATTGAACCCTTTTTTTTTAGATTTATCAATTGGCTAAAGGTGTTGTTATTTGTATCTTGATAATGTCCTATCACTTGGTCTGTAAAAATTTACCAAGTGACAAGTGGTTTACGAAAACAAAGCCATTGATACCACACAAACTAATTGTGTTCTAAATATAAAGTTGCAATATGTACCTTATGTGTGTATTGCACATTATGGAGATCAAAATATTGCTCCATCTGTAGTGTCCATGTTATCAGACCCTTTCCATCAAACTTCCTCATATCAATATTTGGAATATGGTGGGTCTCCAATCCAATGTTGAATTCTATGAAATCATGAATAACATTTCTTTTGTTCTCATCATGAGTTTCATCTAATATCTTTTCGCCATTAGGAAGCATTTCTTGGAGCAACTTTGTCAAACCTTCTTTGAAAACTTCCATGATTTCTTTCAAACCATCCTTCGAACCTTTTAGGTTTGCTTTTAATAAAAAATAGGGAAAGGCAGCAATGTAATAGAAAAATCCATGGAGAGAATAAAACCAAAAAGGCATGGTTCAATTATTTCGCAATCGCACAGCTTCTCGCCCAAATTTCTTTTGGAATTCCAACTTGAAATTGTGTGTAGATTTGAATTGTACAAATAAAATTTCATGAATAGTCTTAATAGCTAGCGATTGCAATTTCATGAATTTTTTTTGGTTCAAATATCAGATTCGAGTCACCATTTAATTATTATTATTATTTAATTTTCAGGTCACGGCCAATTCAGACACCAAATTGGTGTCTGAGACCCACTTGTTTGTGGGACGAGCGACCCACCTCCATCGAATGATTTGACTACTAAGTATACGAAGGCATACATACTCTACCCCCTCTGATTTTGAACCCATGACACTATTAAAGAGACACGAGGACAATGTTACAAAGTAAAATTTATATTTTTCATAAATAATATTTTTATTTAAAATTAAAGCTGTTTCATAAAAAAAAATGATATATATAGATATGCATATGAAATTTCTCTTTTACATATAGATTATTAATACTTTCCAAACAATAAGATTGGTCAAAGTACATTAGTTGTGCATAGTTTGCTAATTTTTTTAAACCAAACTTTCATGAAAGTGCTTAATATTTCTAATTTCCTATAAATTCAAAAATATTTTTTCAATTTTCTTCAAATCTTATTCTTAATTTTCAATTGGCTTAGTGAGCTCTGATGGGCATAATTTCCTTGGTGGAGAGCGTTTTATATTCGGTATTTATCAATCCGTGACAATTCATTTTAAAATTAACAAAAAAAACTTATTTTTCTCTCTGACACTGAGACTATTATGCATGACTCTATTATTCTTCACACTGCTAATCTTCCCAATGTTGCACGTCCCTTACGTTTGTAGGGGAGGCAAAGCTCCTCACATTGTTAAAGGGAAAAGCTCTACACATTGGCAAAGGTCCTTGTGTGTGAGGCTTTCCACACAGTGAAAGCTCAACACAAGCAAAGCTCCACACACTTGTAACAAATAGCTCATTGTGAATTATTTTTATTAACTATCCTGATGACTTATTGCATAATTAGAATATAATAAACATCCTTAATTGTGCAAAGGTCCTTGCATGCATTACAAACTCTAGTAAAGACGAACCATAACAATAGCAAATAAAAAAGGAAAGTATTAGATCTATAAACCCTTTCTTGGATAGGAAACCACCTGAATGTGGAGCTCATTGTAATAGAACACCATTGATGATGCCATTCTCATAAACTCCGATTTATATCAACAAAAATTTACCACACGAAGTCTCCAAATATTCAGGAATATAGTCAATCACAGGCTGTCAACCACTGATTAATTATGAAACATAATAACATACTCTACTACCAATTCATCTATACTTGTGAAGGTTGAAGAATGTTACATTTTCAAATCCTTTACCTACTATTATATTTTCCAAATCAAGCAAACTACCACAAAGCTATTTAAAAATGCTTCTTTGTACTACCCAATAGATAATCATGGAACCACCTACCATGGTCATTCCCTTTGCTTCTAAGCTTAAATTAAAATGATACCTAGATGAAGTGTATATAACTCAACATCATTTCTCATCATTAATCCAATTATATTCTTATTTGTTTATTTGTAATATTCCCTTTTTCTGGATATGGTCAAAATGGATGGAATCTGCCCATGGTATTTACTGTGGATTTTCCCATGGAATCTACACATCGTATTTTCCTTCATTTTTTGAGGGAAAATAACAAAATAAAGTTTCTATAGAGTCCATCAAGTCTATAAAAGGGGATAGGAGCTAGGCATTTGGATCATCGGATTTTTTCTATCTTATTATGTTTTTTTTCAGAACTTGGTGGTGGCAGTTCTAATGTTGATCCTGAGACAAAAACCCCGTAGTGACATTTGAGTGGTGGATCCGTTCAGGTTCCACAAGTGGGCTTCAATGTCTTGTTTTTTTCTTGTATTGAGCATCCATGCATGCCATCTATAGGGGTTCCAATCTTATTGTATGGGCATTTGTTATTTTGTTTAGCTAATAATATAAATAAAGGGCTGAAATTCTAGATCCCATCAGTGTTATTGTTCTTGTTGAAGGATTACTTTAATCAAAACATCAAAGTGCGTTAGATTTGTTAAAATTTATAACGTTTGGAATATTACAGTGGTATTATAGTTGTGCATCCTGCCAATCTGAGGGTGTTTTTATTGCAGATCGAGGGTCAGAAGAAACTAGTCTTCAGTGATTCTTCATAATCACCCTAGCTAGTAACTCGCCCAATTTTGGTGGTTTTCTTTAACTACCCTAGTTGGATGAATAATTTTATCTACATGAGATTTATTTTTTGGAGTTAACCTTTCTTATGGGAGATCGAAGAAAATGATCTTCTCAAGAGGCCAAGATATCCTTGAAGCATAGGGTTTGTGTTTTACAATGAAAAGGATTAAGAAATAAAACAATTTCGTAAGAAAGGATTGAATCACATATCTCATCTAGATATGAATCGAGGAGAAGTCAACTTTACTAAGTGATAACCTTTATTGTGAAGGATGAAAGGACACTATTCTTATTATAAAGGTGATGAATTAAGGGTTTATTCCCCTATGAAACATTTGAGGGCTAAGGAGACCATCAAACTGCAGAGGCCATATATTGTGAGATTGGAAGACTCCATTTGGATTGACTGATTGAGCCAACGTTCTCTACATATCCGGTATTGACTCATCGTTTCCCTTGAGGAGTGTAGAGTCAATCATGTTGCTATAATAACATATATCTTACTCTGAAAGAAAAATAAAAAAATATCATGAGGTTGGAAGATAACAATCAATGTTACGATATTCTCATGTGGAGGTTGGAGGCCGAAGAACATTCCTTGCTGAAGCACCTAAAGCCTTGGGGTTGTTCACACAGAGTTCATGCAAAAAACAAAACAAAGAACATTAAGTCATGGGGCTATACACCTATATACCAATATTTCTAGGACATGAGGCCATATCTAGCAACGTTAGGTCAAATAGTGAACCAATCCATTCAATTTTTGGGTGAAGCCATCATACTTTTTGATGATAGTTTGTTATCATGTAAAGGCCACATAGTGTATATATGAATCAAGGATCGTTTTATACAAGAAATTGGGTTGCAGACGCGACACGGGCATTCATTGATTTACACAGACGTGAGAATTCATTGATTTACATTGTCGTGAAGCATTGGAGGCAAGAGGTTTTTCCGCCATTGTTAAGACCGAGGTATTCCATCTATTGTGAGAGCCTGAACAACTAGTGCAGGAGTGCTTAGTTGAGGGAGGTGGCCTTCGTCCACATTATTTCAAAATTGGACATGGAGCAGTTGGCGATTGAAGGTTGATTGCAGCATGGGAGCACTCATGGATCGTGCTCGCAGTAAGGTCAGAAAGGGATTTGACTATGAGGTTAGCAATCGAAGGATGAAGAAACTAGGATCACAGGCATAGGGATGAGTGGGATCGAGATGCAAGTGGGCATAGGCCATTCGGTGAACAATATTACAGTGGTATCTTGTGAATAGGCCTTTATTATGTGGCATCCTTGTTCTTGGTGGGAATTTTATAGCAAGAGGAGGTTGGAATCAAGTTTATATGGAATTTCTTCCCGACAGATAATCAGTGGGACTAAAAACTTTGAATTATTCCACCAAAATAGAGCAAGTGCTTGAGATTCTTATTCTATTGAAGCACACCCACATCATTATATTATTAATTATAGCATCCTGTATTGTATGGTGGGGTCTTCCATTTTCTATTTTATGAAGTTTGGTTAAAGCCTTATCTATGGATTACATATATTTCAGGAGGCAAGGTGAAGCCATCCCTTCCTTGGAAAGTGAACTTAAAAGTGGTTGTAGGAGTTGTTGAAGCATTAGATTATTTCCATGATGGCTTTCCTCAACCTACCATTCACGAAGACATTAATTCTTGCAGTATCTTTCTTTTTGAAGAGTTTGTGTTGGGTTGTCTTATATTCTTTCCACATAGTTAACAGGGGGTTTGAGGGGTACCCGTAACCCCACTTTATGGGGTCTGGGGCAGCGCCCCGGAATATTTTGGTTTTGGACCCTATGTTAGGTTGGGCGGACCCACCTATGGTTTTGTGCATGATTCTCGCACACGTTTTTTGGACGCGATGGTTTCCGGTCCATGGTTTTGGACGCGATGGTTTTTCGGTCCATGGTATTGGATGCTCGGCATGTATAAATATGTATTGTAACATTGAAAGGAATATAATGAAAAATCAAGCTGGTAGTCTCGGTTTTGAGATCCAGTGGGAAATCTCTGTGTATATGTGTTTTATGTGTTATGCTCTCACATTTTATTTTTCATGTGATTTAGAATTCGTATGC
>APFE031220589.1:84929-150319 GCA_000404065.3 Pinus taeda
GGGCAGCGCCCTAGAAAATTTTGGTTTTGGACCCTATGTTAGGTTGGGCAGACCCACCTATGGTTTTGTGCATGATTCTCGCACATGTTTTTTGGATGCGATGGTTTTCGGTCCATGGTTTTGGACGTGATAGTTTTTCGGTCCATGGTATTGGATGCTTCGGCATGTATAAATATGTATTGTAACATTGAAAGGAACATAATCAAAAACGAAGTTGGTAGTCCCAATTTTGGATCTAGTGGGAAATCTCTGTGTATATGTTTTTTATGTGTTATGCTCTCGCATTTTTATTTTTCATGTGATTTAGAATTCGTATCCAGGTAATTACTATACGGGGTTAAAACCTACAATTTGAACCACAGTAACAAAACATTTCAGCAAAATTAGTGCAAATTTTATAACAATTGCCAGATTTTAGGCTGTAAAGATGGCTACCAACAACTTCATATATCACTTGCAGCAATGGTTTCAGAAGATTTTGTATATAAGCAGCTTCTTAGTTTCAACCAAACATTTTCAGATTAAGGCTACCAATTTGTAACCATACTATTTACTAATTATGAGTGTAGTTGACAGGTTAAATAAAAAAGAAGTAAAGGGAGAATAATCTCTAAGTTTGTGGTTATAATATATTTGGGTCAAAATATGGTCCTTTACACAAAAATACCTACTTAGACAAAAACAATAATCAAAGCAATAGACCTTTCTCAAAAAGGGTCTATGTTATTTTGTACCAGAAGCACCCTTGGGAAGCGAATGAAGGACAAGAAGAGCGGCTAAGCTCTTCGAACTTCGATTTGAATTGTAGCAAAAAAATTTAGCCATAGACCTTTGTAAGTTTGAGGAATTAGACACATCTTTGTCCCAGTTGGGGCAGACATATTGGACAAAGCTTAGTTGGGATCTCAAGTCATCCATGCTTGCATTAATACAACCCAAACTATGGGAGCATCCTTGTGAAGAGTTCAGGATCAGAGTTTCTTCTTGTCTCAGTCAGATCATAGTTTTAACATCACCTCTGCCACCTTACAATAATGGTATCATGAGGGAGATATTGTAGCTAATAGTAGAATCCGTTGAAGGGTTGAACAACATCATGCTTCATGCTTTTTAGAAGCGACGCAAAATTTTAGAACTCATTGTAGAGTTCAACTTTGGCACATTCATGCTGACTCTGGAATGTGAGGACTTAATCTTTGAAGTGTTCCAGAAATTATACACCAACATTACATTAGCTCAAATGGAACATGTCAAAACAGGCATGCAGAAGATTATTTCATTGTTTTTAGAAGGAGATGTCGACATCTACAAGATACGAAGATCCAAATTGTTGATCATTTGGAGAAATGAACTAATTGTATCACCAGTCGCATGTGACTTAGTTGAAAAGTTTGTCATGTAAAACATAAAGTTTCTCAGAAGAGTGTTGACTAGGAAGGAGCTGAAGAGGATTAAAGGAGGAAGCAAGAACAAAGAAAATAAAACTTGTAGCAAGAATTAACTAAGAAGGAGAGTACAACTATTTTTGTGCAAGGGATCTTGGGAACTTAACCATTCATGTCTGGTTGAAAGGAAGGATGCAACAAGGACAGAAAAACAAGGGATTCCTTCGGACCATGAGGATTCATCTAAAGGATCTGGGCAGTCAAGTACAGATGGTTACCAACAACATAATATTATTCAGAGAAACTTGCAGGACAAGTCGATGATGATCAGTTAACTTGACAAAATACATGAGGAAAGGAAGGAGGTAATTATTCCTAATGATATGGTAGACTCTTGTAGAATTTGGTCCATCCATGAAGAGTATGAGAAAGCAAGTATAAATAATAGTCCACTGTTACATCCATGTTTGAAAAGAAGAACAAATTGTCCCCACGTGTGGAGAAGGTCAAGAAGAAGACATTCAAGGAGACTTAAATGAGGAACCAGTAATGGTAAACCAACATGTTGAGCATGGTCATGAAGGGGAGCATGACGAACATAACATGCAAGATAAACCATTCCAAGAGAGCTATTCAAAGGCTCAAGTTAAAGTGGTGGACATAGGGCATCAGGTGTAGACAGGTACAAAGATATTCAATAGAGCGCCAAAACCAACAATAGAGGAATTTCAGGGAAAGTTCACACATTTCAAGATAGCTCTTACGATGTTAAAGAAGAGATTCAGGAAAATTTGAGACATTATTTTAGATGAGCACAAAAAAATTTAGGATATCATAGGGGTATGTGTTGAGTTAGCAACTAAATTGTCTAGTGTAGAGGAACGTCTCAAGTCCCTCACTAGGCATCAGGAGGGATATGAGAGTTCCAAAGTAGCCCTCTATAAGAGTACATAGATAAGGCTTGCAACACTGCCAACCCACTTTTATACATTGGGGATAATAGAGCAAAGTTATACAAATGGAACATGTTGGATGATCGAGTAGAGCAACATCAGTTGAGGATTAGGAAACATCAACATGGTAGACTTATTACATGTGTAGGTATTCATGCATTATATCCTTCCCATGAGATGGATTGGCAAGAGATTATGAGTTGGAACTCTATTGTTGGGATAATCTTAGCCAAGGGAATATTGCAGATTGGGCCCTTAAGCACGAGTAGTGATGGATGGATGAAATAATATCTTAACCCACAGGTGCCATGAATTAGGTGGTGTTGGGACCGAGGTGAATCTATTGAGGGAAGGATTGGTTGGAGGATTATTTGGGATCTAAGTATCGAAGGATCCATTTAGGATCATTTACCATGGAGGTATGTAACAACACACTGTGTTGTATGGGATCTTGGCATCAATGACTAGATGCTTTTGTTGTGGATAGCAGTGGATTGCTTGAGGGCAAGAAATATTTGGGACGGAGGATTTGCAATATTCCCTTTTTCTAGACATTGTCAAAATGGACAAAATCTACCCATGGTATTTACCGTGGATTTTCCCATGGTATTTTCCTTCATTTTTCGAGGGAAAATAATAAAATAAATTTTCTAGAGAGTCCATCAAGCCTAGAAAAGGGGATAGGAACTGAGCATTAGGATCATTCATAGTTTTTCTATCTTATTATATTTTGTTCATAACTTACCGTGGCTAGTTCTAGGTTGATCCTAGGATGACAATCCCGTGGTGACATTTGTGTGGTAGATCTATTTAGGTTTCACAAGTGGGCTTCAGTGTCTTGTTTTTTTCTTGCGTTGAGAAGCCATGCATGCCATCCATAGGGGTTCCAATATTATTATATGGGCATGTGTTATTTTCTTTGGCTAATAATATCAATAACGGGTTGCAATTCTAGATCTTATCCGTGTTCTTGTTCTTTTTGAAGGTTTGCTTTAATTAGAACATTAAAGTGTGCTTGATCTATTAAAAATTTTAACGTTTGGGACATTACATTATTATTATTACCAACGCCACCAGAATCATCATTACTTTTAGCTACTACACTACACCAACCTTGTTTCTCTTTGCTTCCATTTTTCTCGAATTGAGACTCCATCTACACAACAACACAAATGTAGCCTTCTAGATTTTCGAGCATGTTATCACTTAGAGAAAACCCTGGTTGTGGGGGAAAAACTTTAAGGTAACTTCTAACCACTTTGAGAATAAAGTTGGCCCTTCAATCCAAAGGGGGGTCCCTACACAAATTCAACTACTCTAGGTCACAACTGTAGTAGGTTTGTTAAATGCTCTATGGCTAGATTAATGTGGAAGTTGCTAAAATTGGTTGGAGTATGAGAAGAAACAATTGGGAAATGGAGTCAAATAATCGAAGTTAAGAATCTTTGAAGCTTGGTTTGTAAGGATTTAACATTCCAAAGGCATGTGTTTCAACAATACGCTAGAAATTAATCATCAATAGCATGAAAGGAAGAAGAGGGATACACTCAGAGCCTTAAAAATAATGCATCATAATGAGGAATTCTGTATTTAACTCATCAATTGAAAGGTGAATATATGAATATAAGATATAGAGAATTGTGACATGAATTCTACATCTACTTATTGATTCGGATGAGAATATTAAACAATCAATGAATAATAAAGAAAGAACATGGGACTAAGAATAGAACTGATTAGTTGTTTTTTCTAAAAATAGAAAAAATTAATTTTGGTGAATGCTTGAATAATATGCTTCAAATATCCATTCCAAACTCTCAAATTGTGATATACGTCAAAAATATGAAGATATTTTTGTTAATGGGTCCATTACCAAAACAAATCTTTTTTGGTTTTCAAAAATTCATCCCCAGATATTCAAGAATGGATTTTTAAAACAGTGACTAAAAGTGGAAAAAACTGAAATGCAAAATCCTGAAAAAATAGGCTTTAAAGATCTCTTTGAATATCTCAAAGCATTACAATTGTGTAAAAAATGAAAGATTTTTTTTTAAATTAGTTTGTTACCAACAAAAACCTCCTTTTTTTTTAAAATTTAATGTCCAACTGTTCGAAATATATTCCCAAGGTTACTGTCTTTTATAGGAAAAGACAAAATAAAACAAAATTTTATCACTGACAAACTAATTGTTAGCGCTCACTTGATCAAGTGCTTGCTCCTACCCACGGGGATTTGGGTTGACGGTGAATGGGTGCACTGTTAAGTCACTCCTTCTGATAGGTCACTAGTTCAAATCCCCCATGGGTGCTTACCTACCAAAAAAAAAAAAAGTGCTCGCTCCTTCAATGACATGTGCTCCATCAACGCATTATTTTGAACATAAAACAAAATTTGAATTTTTCCTTCGGCATTGAAAATATTGTTGTTAGAGTTTAACTAACCATTTTTACACATATGCACTACTACTCTAGTTGTCAGTGCATTTTTATTTTCAAAACTTACAATAACACTCATATTCTATTTGTTAGCACTTTAACATTGTTTTTTACAACCTTGTGCTGACACTAAAACTATCAATTCTTTTAAAATTATTTTTTACAAATCAATGCTGACACTAAAGTTGTCAACACTTTAAAACTAGTGACTAAAATTGTGATAACATAGCATATCATCTCTTAGTGCTTCCATTTACACTGATGAAGATAGTACCCTATCAGAACATTAGAGAAACCCCTAGCTTTGCAAGATTGTAATTCATTATGCAATAAATGAACAAACGCACTCTTCCAACAGACCAATCCAAGTCATTGCCATAGATTCTCTCTGAATGTTATAGAGTTAATTTGTTTAACTGAGGTTACAGTAAGCATGGTTTGGTATGGACAGAGTCACATTGTTGGACAAAAGTCAACTTATGTGGCATGTTATGAACATGCCATGAGACAAAATAAAAATAAAGGAATTAATATTAAAAGTAGCTATTTCAATAATATGAAGAAGATATTGATCGATAGCATTATGTTAACTTTAATGATAATATATGTCGAGCCATGGCATATTGATTACATTTTTCATCTTGAGAGCATCTTACGATAATATGTATTGCCAAAATATAGAGTGATTCATAATTACATATGGATTTTATATTGCCACTTGAGAGCATCCTAAGCTAATATACGTCAGTAAAATATAAACTGAATATTTTTTTTGAGATAAGGATTAACATAATATATCACATGAGGTTATGATGTTCTTATGCAATGTCGAAATAGAAATATCATGGATATGAGAGAGATATTCTAATATGATGACACAAAATATCTCTTTTATACCAATTTATCGCCTTATATAAAGGGTCTCCTTGTCTTTATTCAATGACAAGTGTCCTCCTACCAAAGGGAAACAATGCTCATGCTATCAACAATATTCCTATAATGTATGATAACAATCAATACGAGATATCTCAACATCGTGAAGATCCCATTGTGGGCACTATAATGTTTGAGAGTTCTGTAATTTAATTGTCCGGGAATTACCGAGTGCGGAATGCCATGTGAAAAGTGAAGAGGTGTTTCTTCCTCCACACACAAAATTTTGTGAATGTGAAGTGATTAATTTTAATTAACTTCTGATGTACTAAAATATACTCTATTCCTAAAGCAATATGTTGTTATGAAACTAACTCACAAATAGATAGATCAACATCTTAAAAATTATCCTCTTCGAGGGGGAATCCTCCTTTACATTACATAAATGAACAATTTTTGGATGATACAAATGATAAGGCCTCCTTTCTATATATAGGAGTCTAAGGGGTCACAATATAATCAGAGCCTTCATAACAATAAGAGTGTAAGGGCACAACAATAACAATAGTGGGTTTATATGGGGAACAATAATAACAATATGGGGGCTACATGGGCACAGCAATATCAATAAGGGGGCTACATTGGTAGTATACGGACAATAAGGGGTTACACTAGTAGTATATGGACCTAAAGTTCGCCTCTCCTTCAAAAAAGTGTTGTCCTCAACGCTTGAGTAGTTCTCGATGCTTTTGTATAAAATTCTCAGTTTTCCATGTGGAATCTTCAACAGGCAAGTTCTTCCCCTTGATGGGATACTCCAAAATTGATCGATTTTGTAGATTTCGGGTTCTTATTTTCGTTACTTCTTTAGGTCCCAATATTATTTTTCTTTACTTGTCATGTTCTAGCAATATTGATTGAACTGGGAGCTTGTCACCCATAAGCTTATTTAAGCATGAAACATGGAAAATTAGTTGCACTCGGGACGATGCAGGAAGCTCCAATTTGTATGCCATAGTACTAATATTTTGCAACACCTTGTAACAACCATAATACTTTGGTGATAATTTATCATCCTTCTTAATATAAGACAAGAAGCAAGTCCAATTGGAGTTGAACATGTACTTCGACAAGTTGATGTGCATGACCACCAGCACACACTTAAAGATCAGCATGGACACTATGCATTAGTGTGTTGCTGAGTTAGCCACACCCAAGAAGACCATGTGCATGTTAACAAACGAGTTGGATGAAGGAGCCGAACCAATGCACCAGTTGTAAAAGAGGCAAGAGTTTGCTTCAAAAGGATGTCACCATGAGGTGCATGTAAACCATCACTGATGACCAATCTTGGCATCATCTCACCACTTTCACCATCAAAATCATTCCAAAGGGTCAATCTCATCACAACAGACCATGTGTTAGTGATGGCTTACATGGCTTGCTAAAGCCATGTTGTCTCGCATGAGTACATGTGCATTGTAATGTAATGTCATGTCAGGTGTAAGTCAAGTGTCAACAGTTAGATGTAACAGTTATAGAGTAGATGAAGATTCATGAGGGTAGATGAACTGTCACAAACGGGATTGTCAAGGATCATCCCACCCTTTGCTATAAATAGTCCATCATAACTCATTGTATAGGATTTTGGTCAGCCACGCTTCTGATAAGACTATATTGGAGAAAGATTGGACATTATTGTAATGCACCTAGGCTTCTACACTGCATAGAGCTAGTTCATATCTTTAGAGGAGTAGGCAGATGTGGCTGTAATGTTCCACTGTTGGGGCTAACAGGTTTACATGGATGTATTGTATGATTGGGACTTACGCTTCTTTATATAATAAGAGCTAACACATTTTCATGCATATTATGTTATTGTAGTTGGACTGATCTGATTGCTTATAAATATATCTTATTAACTTATGTAGGTGCATATGAACTGCTTCATATGAGATTATATGAATCTTGTTGCAGAGATGTTATTGATATAAACATCACTTTGGATTGTCGACTGATCTACTTTCCAGCTTGTGTTGCATCTTCGTTCGTGTGTTCCCTTCTCAGCTGAGCACTGCTACAGGTTTCCAAGGGGTGCACTCATCTCACCCCCTATGTGTCAGAACCTCTCATTCACCTTCGTTGACTCACTGCATGTATCAACCCCAAAATAAACATGTAATTAATTAGATTAATCAAGTAATTTATAATCAATATGCAATTATTAACTAATTAACATCAAATTTCAAATCTATGAGTAGAGACAACTTACATGTGATTTCAGTTGAAGTCTGCTAACTGCAACAATGTCTGGGGGACGACTGTCCACCCAACTGTAGGCTCAATTGCACAAAATCTTGCTACAACTGGCCACCCCCAAGCCCTCAATCAATGTACTACTGTCAGGGAATACTTTGTCTTAGAACACTATTCTCCCAAGAGAATGAATGATAGAATCGTGGAATGATGGAATGCCTTCCATCTTCCTCACCATCTAATAAATAGAGAAAACATTGGAAGGGGAACCACATGCACACACTCCATGTGTCCACATGCAAGTTTATTGCTTTCTTGTTTTATTTCTTTTGTTTTTTTTGTTTTGTTTTTTTTTACTTTTTGATAGCTTTACTGATTTTTTACTACATTCTTATTTTATTTCTATTTATATTTATTTATAGCTTTAGTATGGTTATTTGTTATTTTATTATTATTTATTACTATTTTTTTTCATTTTTTTATTATTAGTTATTTATTATTATTATTATTATTATTATTATTATTTATTATTATTATTATTATTATATTATTATTATTTATTATTTATTATTAAGGGACGTTACATACTCTCCCACTTTAAGGAACTTCGTCCCGAAGTTAAGTTGAATTATTTAACATTTTATTTTGTTATTTATTACTTCATGTTCACACGACACCCTCTGCTAAACTAGTATAACCACCAGGCATCGAAATTTTTCACAACACCCAGGAAATCTCAAGGAATCTTTGTCCTTTTTCCCACTTTTGGAACTAGGCATAAGCCTCCCCGGTCTATATCCTAATCCAAGGCTGGCCCCAAGGCTCTTACCTGACTCAAACCTCATCTACCCCAAGGCAGGCATCAAGTACGTTACTCAATGACTCCGAGCATCTCGCAAGGCTAACCCACTCCCTCCACAACTACTAAGGCACATAGATCCATGCATCGAATTCCTTACACCCCCTCCAGACTCCGGCTTCCCAATCCAATAACACGTACCTAGCTTAGAACATTAGGCACTTGGCCTCCTCAAGATGGTCCCGTAGCCCTTCAAGAGCTATCCATCAAGAACTACAGAAGACAAAGGAACCACTAGCATATGTAGTGTTGATTGAGTTTGTCCCCAGCCCATATGGTGTTACTTATTTTCCCTCGTACATATGGACTTGCACGAGATCATCAAATAAATCGGCCCTCATGGCCCATTTGTGGAGTCCTGACAATCATCACACCTCAACATGCAACAAATGCATTAGCTATACCATCATAGTATCATATAATCTACAAAACTTTATCAAAATTAATTAAAAATCAAATATTTCTGACTAAAAACAAAAACAATATAATCTACTTTTAGACAAATATAATAAAAAATAGAATTAGAAATTAGCCATGAGTATTAATAAATCCATTTCTACTCCTACGAATGAGAACAATAAATCCTAAAAAACTAGTGTTATATAATGCATACCTTAAATATTAAATGAAAGGAACATATCATTATCATTCTATTTCAGGGGTGCAGAAAGCACCTCTCAACCAACTAGATAAAAAAACAAATTCCTGTCCCTAAAATTGAAGACTATGAAATCCTATGGCTTGATATGAAAATAAGACATTGGTAGTTGTACATATGAAATTAATGATTTCCTACAGATAGAGGTGGGGTTATTTAATGCATAACTTGGATGTTACAGGAACCCATCATTGTAGCACATGGCTGCGTTCACCATATGACACAACAAAGAATCCCATCATTGTACCACATGGACGCGTTCACTGTATGACACAACAACTAATGGAAAGAGATGTTTCGTGGTTGGTTTTGTGTTGGCCATGCTGGCCATTCATTATTCTTTACACACGGAGCAGTGAAGGGACATTATAAGATAAAATCACAAATGCATGTTGAGGGATTATAACTTCTTAGGGTTCTAACCTGCCACTTCAATCACCTTGAGACTCCATGCAAATTTCCTTTTTTAGATAATTCCAACCTGTTTCATCTTTGTCCCGTTCCACACAAATTGTTTTGTCCTTGCATAATTCTTTTTTCAAGGTATTGTGTAATTAATTTATTTTTAAAATTACAAGAAATTTTTTGTGTTTTTTTTTTCTCTTATGATTTAAAATATGTTTTAAATAATAAATAATTCAATTCAATGAAAAATTAATATATATAAATAAATATAATCTAATTAATTTTTTTGAAACATTTAAATTATACAAATTTTATATTTCTAATTTCAATAAGGTCACTTTGTACATATTTTGCAGCACAATCAAGCTTCCTTTCCCCAAAAATAGGGTCATAGCACTCATCTGTCTCCTCTTTAGAGAGTTTATCCCCAACCCGAGTTCTTAGTACTTCTATAAGGAAGCATTTGTCCAAACACAACATCCGAGCGAGCTCCTCTCCATTGCAATCAATGTCTTCTTCATAGTTGTCCCTGATTTCCTTCTCCCACTCTAGAATCTCAACCCTTGCACAATTAGTGAAATCCATCTTGTTTGGAACAACAGGGAGGTTCCTATTAGCATGGAACCTCTTCATCATTCTATGGAGGGCTCTTCCTTTGTCATGGCCCATTGGAAGAAGCTCTTACTTTGGTGATGCTATGGACCCAACAAAACTCGTCCAGGGAAATATGGACCCAAGGAAACTCTTTGAGGGACATATGCTTCCTTTTTTGTGTCTTTCAGGAACTCGGGGACTCTGAATATTGACACACCAAATGACAGTCTGTTACGAAGATGGGGACAATGGGGATCCTCTTTAATATAATCACTACATTATGTTTCGGTGATCCATCCACTTCGCGGTTCTCTATCGTTGGGTAATTGTATCAGTTGCTTCATCTGTCGTTCTTCATCACTGCTGGAATTAGATTCGGTTGGCCATGCAGCGAATGGAGTGATGCATCCTAGCAGTTGTTTTCTGTTACAAAATTTCGTCGCGTGCTCTAGTTGTGACATCCGCTTATCATAATTCTCGAAAAGAGTCTTTGCAACGGAAATGGAATGGATTGATTATATTGATAGGATCCCCATTGTCCCCATCTTCGTAATAGACCATCATCCGTTGTGTCAATATTCAAAGTCCCCAAGTTCGTGAAAGACACAAAAAAGGAAGCATATTTCCCTCAAAGAGTTTCCTTGGGTCCATATCATCACGGAAGTACTGAGATTCTGTCAATGGGCCAAGATCCCTCTGTAGAATGATGAAGAGATTCAATGCGAATAAGAACCTACCAGTTAATCCAAATGATATGGATTTCACCAATTGTGCAATGGAGGAGATCCTGAAGCTGGAGAAGGAAATCAGGGATAGCGATGAAGAAGACATCGATTGTAATGGAGAGGAACTCGCTCGAATGTTGTGTTTGGATGGCTGCTTCCTTATAGAAGTATTAAGAACTCTAGGGGAGGACAATATCTCCAAAGAGGAGGCGGATGAGTGCTATGACCCTACTTTTGGAGAAAATAAGCTTGACTATGCTGCAAAAGATGTACGGAGCAACCTTTTGATTCTTTGAAATCAAATGCCTTTCATGATTCTCATAAAGCTACTACAATTGGAGCTGATCAACTCGACCATTGATGTCCAGAAGAAGCTTGTGGATTTGTTGAAAGTTATATTGTATTGGTTCAACCCCTTCGACAAAAAAGAACATGATATAAAGCAATGGTCATGTCATTATCATCATCATCTTTTGGGTTTCTTGCACATTGCAATTGCATCTCCACTTTTGAAAGAGCATGAATCTGTCATCTGCATGGACTGTTGTGGAAAGCAGTGCATTGTAAAACTCAAAGACAAAAGCAAAGCAGGGAATGACGCCAAAATAATCCCTCACGCAATAGAATTAAGAAATGTTGGGGTGAGATTTAAATCAAGACAGGGAGGCATCAATAAGATTGAGTTTGAGAAGCTCAGGGCCACCATTTTTCTTCCCCCAATCCGTATCACAGACACTACAGAGATATTACTTCGGAACTTAATCGATTTTGAGATGTGCAAGCAATCTCAAATTAATTATGTGAGTTGTTACGTCACTCTCATGGAAAACTTGATCGACTCAGAAGAAGACGTGGCTTTGCTGACAGGAATTGGCGCCCTTACACGCGGGTTGGGGAGTGACAAAGAGGTTGCCAACCTTTTCAATGGTCTATGCAAGGGAGTCACCATTTGTATGGAGGATGTCTTCAATAGACTGACGGAAAACGTGAATGCGCACTACAAAAATAAAATCAAGGTTCATATTGGCATGTTTGTGCACTACCATAATGGAATGAAGGCTTTTATTTCCAAACTTGTGCAAGATCATTTTTCATCGCCTTGGAAAGCTTTAGCTTTAACAGCAGCAACTGTCATACTGTTGCTCACTATGCTACAAACGATCTTCACAATTATATCAACATATAAGAGCTAGTAGTCCCTCCCATCTTTTCAACCTTCCAAAAAAATAATAGTAAATGATTTGTCATTGGTTATAATAGCTAGGATTGAACTTTGGTTGTAAATGTTCCTTAAGTGATGTTTATTGAACGTGAGATAGTTCAAGTGATGTTTATTGAGTATGGGATAGGAAGGGGAGTTTTATGTTGGAGATATTAAGGTTTGTGTGAGTATAGTATATGGAGTTGTGTTGAAGATATTGAGGTTTGTGGTGACCCGTGTTATTGTAATTGTAATGTTTATGTGTAATGTTTACGTGAAGTGGGATGATTGGTTAAGAAGTTTTTAGGTTGATATATTATTTTAATCTTTTGAGTTTTAAGTACTTTCTGGATTATCAAAATAAAATAGTTATTTTATTTTATGAATTTAACTTTAAATAAAAATTTATTTTAAAATCTTCTTTGTTGGTAAGTAATAATAATATAAATAAAATAATTTGTATGCACACAATTTTTTTTGTATGTGAGAGATGTAAATTTAGAAAAATACAAGTATGTTGGTTGTCAACAGCTCTGAGCCGTCACGTTGGTGTCAAATCCGACATTGTCTCCAAATATCTTTCCAAACTCCAGACTTTTTCATTTTCAAGTGCTAGAAAATGGTGTGGATATATAATTTAGATGAAGATAGTTTAAAGATGTGGGTAGCTATTAGATGAGTAGGTTTGCTTTTCATATGTTTTATGGTCTCATTCGGAATAAGAATATATATAAGTTTTGAGAGATTTTTCAGCGTAAATCACATAAGAATTCATTTGCCGATGGGTTTCGAACCAACCAGTGTGGTTCGTCCTCCTCACGATGAACCACACTGGTTGGTTCGAAACACGTCGACAAATGAATTCTTATGTGATTTACACTAAAGAATCTCTCAAAAATTTGATATGGATCACAGAAGCCTCAATTCTACAAGAATATATATATTATGAAAATACTAGTATGATTTTTTCAGCTAAAAAATATAATTTCCGCTGAAACCTTGTGCAAAAAATATTTGGATGATTATTGTTGTTACAGCTGAATGTAATAAGGATTTCTGAGCTATGTTAAGTCTAATGAAAATATCATAAATCTGTTGTGGATTCTTCCAAGCACTAAATAGGAAAGTGCTTGGGGAAACTAGCTAATAAGAAGCTGGACTCTAAAGTAGTTTTGCTTCGCAGCTGGAAACATAAGATTATATCATGTGGGCAACCATGCACAGTCAAGGTGCAGCCAATTTGTTTGGCAATATGTAGATGTCCAGGGCCTACGCATTGATCTCTGTCAGTGGATTTTAGAAATTTAAGATGTCTCAAACAATGAAACACGAGTCTGATTCCCTGAGTCTATATTCTCATGTGAAACGAGGTCGATAAGCAACTTGGTAAGAACGAGAAAACGAGAAAGGTGGAAGTTCTTAGTTATCTGTAACTTTTTTTCTTAGTTATGAATGTATTGACTAAGAAATATGCATGAATTAATTAATATATTAGACCAAATTATATGAGTAACTCTTTTTATAAAATTAAAATTATGAAGTAGGATGGTGAACAATGTGGGTCATTAGATGTAGATGTAATATGTGAATAGAATGGTTAATAACAATTTAGTATTATGGTTGGCAATATATTTTGGTACATGTGAATAGAATGATTAATATTTTGGAAATAATAAATATGAAATTGATTAAGTAATGTATGACAATTTTATCTTCAAGGAATGAAGTAGAATTACAATAATATGGATGGTTGTGATGGAGCTCAATATACAAAATTTCAAAATGATAAAAAAATTAATGAAGAATCAAATACAATAGGAATAGAAATTTGTTCCTTTCATTTGACTGATTTGAAAAATATATTTATTGTTATGGATGGTTGTGATGGAGCTAATTAAAGAAAATTTCGAAATAGATAAAATAATTGATGTAGAATCCAATACAATAAGAATAGGAATAGGAATTTCTTCTTCTCATTTGACTCATTTGAAAAGTATATTTATTGCTTTTCTTTGTAAGTGTAGGAATCCAGTTGTATTTGTAGGGTTCATTATTTTCATTTGTAAAGTGAGATTTTGTTTTTTTCATTTGACTAATTGGAAAAATTGTCCTTTTTCTTTAAAGAAATTGCTCTTTTTATTTAGCTAGCTTGAAAAGTGTATTCATTGTTTTTTATGTTTAAGAATTTGTCTTTTCCATTGTATTTACTTGGAAATGGTTAGTGTGAAAGATATGTATAATTTAGCGTTTAATATGTATATACAATTCTTTAAAAATATATATTAATTAAAAATTTCGAAGTTAATTATAAATCAAATAGTTTAATGCTTGATTGAACTTAAAGTATGTACAAAATTAAAGTAATTAAAAACATAAAATTGTTTATTTTATAAATAAGTGTTTAAAAATAAGAAACAAAAGTAAATAAAAAGCAATCTATATATATATATAGTATGTGAAAATATGTATGCTAAACTTTTATATATGTTGAATTTAACCTGTGTAATTTAAATCTATATATATATATATATATTCAAAATATTTTATATTATCCCCCGATTGGTTGCGTGCTTGAGGATGGCAAGGACGCCGGTCAGATATGGTAACCATGGTATGTAAGGGAAGGGTAACACCCACCGCCCCCCACATTCTCATAGTGATGGGTGTGGTGGCCTCCCACATGCTACTTGACTGAAGACATAGGAGAAGTGGCAATCAGAGCTAGGGTGGAGAGGGAGGTGGGCAGTTTAAAGTAGGATGAGTGATGGGATAGAGAAAGGTGGATTGGGATTATGAAGGAAGTCGGGACAGAGAGAAGAGTATAGTTGAGATTACTAGAGGAAGGAGGAGCGACGGTGCAAAAAAGTGGAGCTACCAACAAGGACCTCTGCGAACCATTTCCGGGTATGTTCGCTAGCCTTACAAGCCCATTACGATGTTTACTATGTTAATTCATGGCTGGGTGGTGTTGGTGAAGGTTGGGGAGGGAAATTGGGGAGAAGTTCGGGGAGACCAATGTAAGCTAGGGGGGATGGTGATCACATCTCTGCAAAGCTTCCTTTCCTATGCCAAGCTTTCCAGGAATAGATTTAGGAACAACGTTTCCATAAGAAACATTGGCCCAATCTTCATGAGTGTCCACAATTCCCATATAGGGTAATGCCCATCAATGGTAAAGTTAGCAGTGTCCTTCTACCATTACCTGTATGCCTCACCAAACATTTCTTTTCCCTCATGCTTTAATAACCCCTGCAAAAGAATAAAGGTCAGTGTCTCTAAGGTCATGTTCAGGAATCATTTCCAATTTCCGAGAGTTCCAAATAATATCAGCTATTTTTCTCACTCATTGGGACATTTTGGCATCTACATATGCAGAAGAGCAGATGATGGAAAATGAAGAGAAGGGAAAGCGGCAACACCAGCAATATGTGATGTAAAAATTAGTTAGTAGTAGTTTATTAGGCAAAAGGGCATACTCAAAAAATTATGCCTATTCACCAAGGGGCACCTAAGGCAGTATATAGCCAGGGCCTCTCACAAAAATGTAATCATCATTCAATTATTAATAAAATATTTACATAATTCTGTTTATTACTGAAGTGTTATACTTCATCTGGTATCAGAGTGACGATCCTCAATCATTCCACTACTACACAGGTTCATCACCACTTTGTCGCTACCCTTTGACTCCTCTTGTTCCGTTGTCTCACCTTCGTCCACCGTCGTCGTCCCAGTTACATTGTCTCTACACCGTATCTATTCTTCCACCTCTCATTGCCTGCTATCACTGTAAACCATGCTTTAGCCCCTGTCTATAGCCCTGCACCTTCCGCATTCCTTCTTATTCCCTGTTGTCCAAACCAATCCTAATTTTTGTTTTTGGCTATCCCTGTCACCATCCACACCCATTCCAAAGCCGACCGTTGCTTCTCTCTGCTGTTGTTTTCGGTCCACTATTGGTTTCGTCAACTGTGCCATCGTTTATCTGCCCACATCTGCCCTCCAACCAATATGGCCATTGTCGTGTGGACGGTTGCGTCGATCCATCGACTGCAATTTCATTCGATTAATAGCATAAATTTTAAATTCGATATTGATTTTAATCATTATATATATAGTTATAATATATATAACTATATTATATTAAATAGTTATATATTATATGTCATAAAATTAAATTAATTAAATTATATATTATATATATATATATATATATATTATATATTATATATATATATATATAATATATATATATATATTATATATATAATATATATATTAAGCTGCCAGACAAATATACACCCCCACAAAATCGCTCAATGTCAATTTCAATGGCCGATTTCAATAAAAGATTGATTGAATTGGAGAATAGGATTACTAGCCACTTTGATTATTTCAATAAAAAATTAGACGATTTCGAGAATAAATTTATCGGGCATTCTCATGATATCAAAACAGTTCAGGATACGACAAAGCGAATAGAACTACAGCTAGGGCAGAACCAGATCCAATCCGAAATGAATCATAACGAGACCTTAGCATTGTTGAACCACTTGTGTAGAAAGCATAATATTACACCCAAACAACTACTCCAAGAAGATGGAGGAAATCAAGAGCACAATTCATCGGACTCAACAAAATGAACTGATTCTCAAGAATAAGTTGAATCTCCAAAAAAATCAGCAATGCCCCACTGAGGAAATAGTAACACGACCTTTTCAAATAAGGAACTCTAGGATACATTTACCAATCAACACCCTTTTTTCGCTCAACCAGTAGCAACATATCAGTGAAAGGCAAAAGTCAAGTTGTCTAAATTTGATGGAAATGAAAAATATAGTGTTGCATGGATGAATAAAGTAAAAGAATACTTCGAGATTTATGACATCAATGATGATGACGAAAATCTTAGGCATGCATCCATGAAAATGGAAGGATAAGCATATAACTGGTATATGTGGTGGAAGAAGACGACAATCACGATCAGTTAGTGGAAATTTAAAGATGCATTCTTTAAAAGATTCCAAGGTGTAAGGGAAGAAGATTTTTTTCAACACACATTAAATTATGACAAAAAGGAAGCGTGGATGAGTACACTCAAGAATGAGAGACCTTAGTAACACGAGTACCTGGGTTATCAGAGTCTCTTCTAGTTCAATCATACATCTTCGAACTTAAAACTCATTTACAAGTAGAACTTCACCTTCAAGACATTACGTCAATAGAAGTAGCAAGGCGAAAAGAAAAAACTGCTAAAAAGAAATTTGAATAAATACTATGGTCAAAACAAGAAAAGGTATATTTAAGATGAAGAATGTCCCAGTCTATGGATTCAAATAATACAAGATATGTTCCACCACATCGTCATGAAGGTGAAAAATCTAATGTGGAAATATAAAGGATAAAAGAAGGCAAATGCACATGTTGTGGTGAGAAGTGGGACCCCATACATAGGTGTGCTAAGGGAAAAGAATCAAAGAACCTATATAATTGTGAAGCAACTAATGATTCAAACAATGAGGATTCAGATATAGAAGAAACAAAATATGACCCAAAATTCTCAGCAGAATTAGATGATGGAAGTATTCTACGAGTGTCACTATCGGCTATGACAGGTATATCACAACCCCAGACTTTAAAATTGAAAGGACATATAAAGAAGAATAACATGGTGGTTCTCATCGACTCTGGTAGCACACACAATATTTTAGATGCAAAATTGGCAAAGAGACTCAATATTTTTTTCATTTCCCTTACCAAACATGAAGGTGATGGTAACTGATGGTAAGAAGGTTGAAAAGGTAGGGAAATGCCATAAGGTCAAATTGTAGATTCAAGACTTTAATTTAGAACCTTCGTTCTTCACTATACCATTAGGTGGAGTAGATGTAGTCTTAGGTATCCAATGGTTATGAACTCGAGGCACTTATGCTGCCAACAATCAAGTACAATTAATAAGATTTAAATGGGAAGGTCAGATTTTCAAACTACATGGATTCCAAGCACCAGAGAATTGAATTGTATCATCATCTCAGATGATGAAGATGATTCGAAAAGGAGCACCCGCTTATGTAGTACAATGTCATCAATTAGAAATGTTATCTACAAATATGATCAGTGAATAGTCACCAGAGATGCAAGATCTAATTTAGAAGAATGAAAAAATATTTCAAGACCTGCCTATGATATGCATCCTAACAGGGAAATTGAGCATACAATAGAAGTCAAAGCAGGGTCAGAACCCATCAACATCAAACCGCACCAATATCCACATCACCAAAAGACAAAAATTGAGAGATTAATCCAAGACCTTTTAAAGTGTGGGATCATCTCAAAAAATAAAAGTCCGTATGCTACTCCAATGGTATTGGTAAGGAAGAAGGATGGTTCATTAGGCTATGCATTGATTATAGAGGCTTAAACAAAATAACAATTAAAAACAAGTTCCCAATTCCCTTTACTGATAAAATGTTGGATGAGCTACATGGCACAAAATACTTCTCAAAATTGGACTTAAGGTCAAGCTATTATCAAATAAGAATCAAGTTGGAAGACATACCAAAAATGACATTTCAAACACAGGAAGGGCACTATGAATTTAAAGTAATGCCATTTGGGTTAACCAATGGACCAACAACATTTCAAGAAACTATGAATGAATTATTTCGTCCACATCTTAGGAAGTTTGTATTAGTATTCTTTGACGATATTTTAATTTACAATAAAACTTGAAAGGAGCACTTACAACATCTAGATAAAGTTCTTACACGACTAAAGGAGCATCAGTTTTACGCAAAAAAATCCAATTGCACCTTCGGAAAGGAAAAAATAGAATACCTTAGACACATTATATCCCATGAAGGCGTAAAAGTGGACCCTAGTAAAATCAAAGCTACCAAGGAATGGACCAAACCAGTTAATGTATCCAAACCAAGAGGGTTCTTAGGTTTGACTGGGTATTACCAAAGGTTGATTAAAAACTATGTGCATATAATTGTGCTGCTGAAAAACCTTTTAAATAAGAATTCATTTCTAAGGGATGAGGAAGTAGGGAGGTGTTTTGAAAAATTAAAGGAAGTTATGTCTAATGCCCGGATATTGGCAACACCAGACTTTTATAAACCACTTATCATCGAGTGTGATGCTTCTGGATTCGGTATAGGTGCAGTGTTAATGCAAGAAGGGCATCCAATAGCTTTTGAAAGTAGGAAGCTCAATAAAAGAGAACGCCTCAAGTCCACATACAACAAAGAAATGCTCGCTATTATGCACACACTAGCTAAGTGGAGGCAATATCTTTTGGGAAGTAAGTTCTACATTCGAATAGACCATAATAGCCTTCAACACCTCCTTCAACAAAAATCACTTTCTGAAGAACAACAAAAATGGATCGAAAAGATTTCCGCCTTCGACACAAAAATACTACATAAAAGGGGAAAAGACAATGTAGTAGCAGATGCCCTGTCCAGGAAAGATGAAGAAATTGGTGTTCTTGAATGGCTTAATGAGATTCAAAGTGAGTATGCCAAGGATCCAGAAATAACGAAGATAATCAATAACCTTCCCAACAACTCAAAATTTCAATGGAAGAATGATATTCTATGGTACAAGGAAAGAATTTATCTAAATGCAAATTCAAAGTTTAAATTTAAGACACTCAAGGAGTCACATGATTTACCGTCAGCCAGACATGTAGGATTCTTTAAGACTTACTACAATGCACGTCAGTCATTCTTTTGGAAAGGGATGAGTCGCGATATTCAAAAATATATAGCAGAGTGTGACACATGTCAAGGGAATAAAAGTGAAAATATTACGACACCTGGATTACTTCACCCTTTAAACATTCCAAATCAAAAATGGGAAGGAATTTCTATGGCCTTTATTAATGGATTACCCGTATCTGAAGGCAAGGACAAGATTTTCATAGTGGTCGACAGACTCACCAAATATGCTCACTTTATGGAAATAAAGAAATCATACTCAGCTAAACAAATCGTTGAAATATTTTGCAAAAATATATATAAATTACATTTTTTTCAAAAACTCATTGTGAGTGATACTTCACAATCAACATGGCTAAAATTACATGCTACCTCTCAAAATTTGTTGCAAATTAGCTAGAGAATGCTCGAAGAAATAAGCTTAATGAGCTGTAGAAATGCGGAGACAAAGAAGGTCGCTGCAATTTGTGAGAAGTTTCATAGTGTCCAACCATTAGCGGGTTTGAAGTAGATTTATTATGCTCCTCATTAAGTACCAAAATATTCCACATATATCCCCTGATTTTCTGAAGGAGAAGACATCCAAGGATCGAAATCTGTAGAGGACTGATATTTTCATTTTTTCCAATAAGCTATGAAGGAAGACAAAGTGCTATGTAAGGTTGCTAGGCAAGCTCCAAAATAAGCTAAGGAAAAATTTTGGAGGGTGTTTGTAGCCGCTACAATAGGTTCCTAATGTATATCCTCTTCTTTTGATGTTTCTTGTTCCTTTTCTTGCTCTTCACAATATATGTAAAATAGTTTGTTCTTGCACACTTATGACCTTTAGTGTATTTTCTATCACAACTGTAACAAAGCCCTTTTGGTATTTTTTCTTCCAATTGTTGTGATGTCAACCTTATAGGTTGTGAAAGGCTAGGAGAAACAACACTTACATCATTGTTGTGGTAGAATTCCTTGCTTCCATAATTTATCTTTCAAATTTTCTTGCCACCTTGAATACCTTCTCCAATGAATCAGGTTCCCAAGGGTGAACCTCATGTTGGATGTTATCCTTTAAATTCCCTATAAAGACATAAATTCTATGTTCCTCTGCAATATCATTTACGTTTATATTCAATTTTTGGAAGTCCTTAATGTGCTCTGCCATTGAACCCTTTTTTTAGATTTATCAATTAGCTAAAGGTGTTGTTCTTTGTATCCTAATAATTTTCTATCATTTCCTCCATAAAAATTTGCCAAGTGACAAGTGGTTTACGAGAACAAAGCCATTGATACCATACAAAATAGTTGTGTTCTAAATATAAAGTTGCAATACGTACCTTTTCTGTGTATTGCACATTATGGAGATCAAAATATTGCTCCATCTATAGTATCCATGTTATCAGATCCTTTCCATCAAACTTCCTCATATCAATATTTGGAATATGGTGGGTCTTCAATCCAATGTTGAAGTCTATGAAATCATGAATGACATTTCTTTTGTTCTCATCATGAGTTTCATCTAATATCTTTTTGTCATTAGGAAGCATTTCTTGTAGCAACTTTGTCAAACCTTCTTTCAAAACTTCCATGTTTTCTTTTAAACCATCCTTCGAACCTTCCATGTCCACTTTTAATAAAAAAATAGGGAAGGCCAGCAATGTAATAAAAAAATCCATGGAGAGAATAAAACAAAAAAACCATGGTTCAATTATTTCGCAATCACACAGCTTCTCGTCCAAGTTCCTTTTGGAATTCCAACCTAAAATTGCGTGTAGATTTGAATTGTACAGATACCATTTTATGAATAGTCTTAATAGCTGGCAATTGTAATTTGATGAATTTTTTTTGGTTAAAATATCTGGTTCGAGTCACCATGTAATTATTATTATTATTATTTAAGTTTTAGGTCATGGCAACAATGTAACAGAAAAATCCATGGAGAGAATAAAACCAAAAAAGCATGGTTCAATTATTTCACAATTGCACAGCTTCTCGTCCAAATTTCTTCTGGAATTCCAACCTGAAATTGTATGCAGATTTGAATTGTATAGATACCATTTCATGAATAGTCATAATAGCTGGAAATTTCAATTTCATGAATTTATTTTGGTTCAAATATCTGATTCGAGTCACCATGTAATTATTATTATTATTATTTAGTTTTTAGGTCACAACCAATTCAGACACCAAATTGGTGTCTGAGACCCCCTTGTTTGTGGGACAAGCGACCCACCTCAATTGAACGATTTGACTACTAAGTATACGAAGGCATACATACTCTACCCCCTCTAATTTTGAACCCATGACACTATTAAAGGGACACAAGGACAATGTTAAAAAGTAAAATTTATATTTTTCATAAATAATATTTTTATTTAAAATTAAAGTTGTTTCATAAAATTAAATTATATATATAGATATGTATATGAAATTTCTCTTTTACATGTAGATTATTAATACTTTCCAAACAATAAGATTGGTCAAAGTACATTGGTTGTGCATAGTTTGCTAATTTTTTTTAAACCAAAGTTTCATGAAAATGCTTAATATTTCTAATTTCCTATAAATTCAAAAATAATTTTCATTTTTCTTCAAAATATTATTCTTAATTTTCTATTGGCTCAGTGAGCTCTAATGGGCATAATTTCCTTGGTGGAGAGCATTTTATTTTCGGTATTTATCAATCCCTCACAATTCATTTAAAAATAAAAATAAAAAAAAAAAAAAAAACTAATTCTCTCTGACACTGAGACTATTATGCATAACTCTATTATTCTTCACACTACTACTCTTCCCAATGTTGCAGGTCCCTTACGTTTGTAGGGGGAGGGCAAAGCTCCTCACATTCTTGAAGAGAAAATCTCTACACACTGGCAGAGGACCTTGTGTGTGAGGCTTTGCACAAAGTGAAATTTCAACACACACTTGTAACAAATAGCTCATTGTGAATTATTTTTATTAATTATCCCTATGACTTAACGTATAATTAGAATATAATAATCATCCTTGATTGTGCAAAGGTCCTTGTGTGCGTTACAAACTCTAGTAAAGACGAACCATAACAATAGAAAATAACAAAGGAAAATATTATATCTATAAACACTTTGTTGGATAGGAAACCACTTGAATGTGGAGCTTTTTGTAACAGAACACCATTGATGATGCCATTCTCATAAACTCCGATAGATATCAACAAAAGTTTACCATGCAAAGTCCCCAAATATTCAGGAATATAGTCAATCACAGGCTCTCGACTACTAATTAATTATGAAGCATAATAACATACTCTACTACCAATTCATCTATACTTGTGAAGGTTGAAGAATGTTACACTTTCAAATCCTTTACCTACTATTATATTCTCCAAATCAAGCAAACTACCACAAAGCTATTTAAAAATGCTTCTTTGTACTACCCAAAAGATAATCATGGAACCACCTACCATGGTCATTCCCTTTGCTTCTAAGCTTGCATTAAAATGATACCTAGATGAAGTGTATATAACGCAACATCATTTCTCGTCATTGATCCAATTATATTCTTATTTGTTTATTTGTAATATTCCCTTTTTCTAGATATGGTCAAAATGGACGGAATTTTCCCATGGTATTTACTGTGGATTTTCCCATGGAATCTATGCATGGTATTTTCCTTTATTTTTTGAGGGAAAATAACAAAATAAAGTTTCTACAAATTCCATCAAGTCTATAAAAGGGGATAGGAGCTAGGCATTAGGATCATTAGGAGTTTGTCTGTCTTATTATGTTTTCTTCAGAACTTGGTGGTGGTAGTTCTAATGTTGATCCGGAGACGAAAACCCCGTAGTGACATTTGTGTGGTGGATCCATTCAGGTTCCACAAGTGGGATTCAATGTCTTATTTTTTTCTTGTATTGAGAAACCATGCATGCCATCTATAGGGGTTCCAATCTTATTGTATGGCCATGTGTTATTTTATTTAGCTAATAATATAAATAAAGGGCTAAAATTCTAGATCCAATCTTTGTTATTGTTCTTGTTGAAGGTTTACTTTAATCAAAACAATAAAGTGTGTTAGATTTGTTAAAATTTCTTATGTTTGGAATATTACAATGGTCTCAGAGTTGTGCATCCTGCCAGTTTGAGGGTGTTCTTATTGCAGATCGAGGGTGAGAAGAACTAGTCTTCAATGGTTCTTCATAATCACCCTAGCTAGTAACTCGCCCAATTTCGGTGGTTTTCTCTAACTACCCTAGTTGGATGAATAATTTTATCTACATGATATTTATTTGTTGGAGTTAACCTTTCTTATGGGAGATCAAAGAAAATGATCTTCCCAAGAGGGCAAGATATCCCTGAAGCAGAGAGTTTGTGTTTTGCAATGAAAAGGAATGAGAAATAAAACCATTTCACAAGAAAGGATTAAATCACAAATCTCATCTAGATATGAATCGAGGAGAAGTATACTTTAATAAGTGATAACCTTTGTTGTGAAGGATGAAAGGACACTATTCTTTTTATAAAGGTGATGAATTAAGGGTTTATTCCCCTATGAAACATTTGAGGGCTAAGGAGACCATCAAACTACAGAGGCCATAGATCGTGAGATTGGAAGACTCCATTTGGATTAACTGATTAAGCCAACGTTCTCTACATATCGGGTACTGACTCATCATTTCCCTCGAGGAGTGTAGAGTCAATCATGTTGCTATAATAACATATATCTTACTCTGAAAGAAAAATAAAAAAATGTTCGTGAGGTTGGAAGATAATAATCAATGTTACGATATTCTCACATGGAGGTTGGAAGCCGAAGAACATTCCTTGTTGAAGCACCTAAAGCCTTGGGGTTGTTCACACAGAGTGCTGGCAGAAAACAAAACAAAGAACATTAAGTCGTGGGGCTATACACCTATATACCAATATTTGTAGGACATGAGGCCATATCTAGCATTGTTAGGTCAAATAGTGAACCAATCCATTCATTTTTTGGGGGAAGCCATCATACTTTTTTATGATAGTTTATTATCATGTAAAGGCCACATAGTGTATATATGAATCAAGGATTGTTTTATAGAAGAAATTGGGTTGCGGAGGCTAGAAGGGAATTCATTAATTTACACAGACGTGAGAATTCATTGATTTTGTACAGTCATGATGCATTGGAGGCAAGAGTTATTTCCCCCATTGTTAAGACCGATGTATTCCATCTATTGCGAGAGCTTGAACAACTAGTGTAGGAGTGCTTAGTTGGGGAAGGTGGCCTTCATCCACATTATTTCAAAATTGGACACGGATCAGTTGGCGATTGAAGGTTGATTGCAACATGGGACCACTCTTGGATCGTGCTCGTAGTAAGCCTGGAAACAGATTTGACTACGAGGTTAGCAATCAAAGGACGAAGAAACTAGGATCACAGGCATAGGGATGAGCGGGATCGAGATCCAAGTGGGCACAAGCCATTCAGTGAACAATATTACAGTGGTATCCCATGAACAAGCATTTATTATGTGGAATCCTTATTCTTGGTGGGAACTCTATAGCAAGAGGAGGTTGGAATCAAGTTTATATAGAATTTCTTCCCAATAGATAATTAGTGGGACTAAAAACCTTGAATTATTCAACCAAAACAGACCAAGTGCTTGAGATTCTTATTCTATTGAAGCACACCCACATCATTATATTAGCAATTATAGCATTCTGTATTGTATGGTGGGGTATTTCATTTTCTATTTTATGAAATTTGGTTATAGCCTTATCTATGGACTACATATATTTCAGGAGGCAAGGTGAAGCCAGCCCTTCCTTGGAAAGTGCACTTAAAAGTGGTTGTAGGAGTTGTTGAAGTATTATATTACTTCCATAATGGCTTTCCTCAACCTACCATTGACGAAGACATTAATTCTTGCATTATCTTTCTTTTTGAAGAGTTTGAACCACAATAACAAAACATTTCAAGGAAATCAGTGCATATTTTATAACAATTGCCATATTTTAGGTTGTAAAGATGGCTACCAACAACTTCATATATCACTTGCAGCAATGGTTTCCGAAGATTTTGTAAATAATCATCTTCCTAGTTTCAACCAACCATTTTCAGATTAAGGCTACCAATTTGTAACCATACTATTTACTAATTATGAGTGTAGTTGACAGGTTAAATAAAAAAGAAGTAAAGGGAGAATAATCTCTAAGTTTGTGGCTATAATATCTTTGGGTCAAAATATGATTAATAAAATCTCCCTATGAAAAAATAGTATTGGAGAAGATGGATCGTCTTGAAGAGACCTTGGAAAACACCTAGAAACTTCTTGACGAACTAGTGAGAATATATGGTCCTTTACACAAAAATACCTACTTAGACCAAAATAATGATCAAAGCAATAGATCTTTCTCGAAAAGAGTCTATGTTATTTTGTAGTAGAAGCACCCATGGGAAGTGAATGAAGGACAAGAAGAGGGGCTAAGCTCTTCACACTTGGATTTGAATTGTAGCAAAAAACGTTAGCCATGGACCTTTGTAAGTTTGAGGAATTAGACATATCTTTGTCCCAGTTGGGGCTGACATAATGGAAGAAAATTAGTTGGGATATCAAGTCATCCATGCTTGCATTAATACAACCCAAACTATGGGAGCATCCTTGTGAAGAGTTCAGGATCATAGTTTCCTCTTGTCTCAGTCAGATCATAGCTTTAACATCACCTCTACCACCTCACAATAATGATATCATGAGGGAGATATTGTAGCTTATAGTAGAATCCCTTCAAGGGTTGAACAACATCATGCTTCATGCTTTTCAGAAGCAACGCAGAATTTTAGAACTCATTGCAGAGTTCAACTTTGGAACATGCATGCTAAATCTGGAATGTGAGGACTTAATCTTTCAAGTGTTCTAGAAATTATACACCAACATTACAATAGCTCATATGGAATGTGTCAAAACAAGAATGCGGAAGATTATTTCATTGTTTTTAGAAGGAGATGTCGACATCTACAAGATACGAATATCCAAATTGTTGATCATTTGGAGAAATGAACTAATTGTATCACTAGTCGCATGTGACTTAGTTGAAAAGTCGGTCATGTAAAAAATAAAGTTTCTCAGAAGAGTGTTGACTAGGAAGGAGCTGAAGAGGACTAAAGGAGGAAGCAAGAACAAAGAACATAAAGCCTGTAGCAAGAATTAACTAAGAAGGAGAGTAATATTCTTTATCTGCAAGGGATCTTGGGAACTTAACCATTCATGTCTAGGTGAAAGTAAGGATGCAACAAGGACACAAAACAAAAGAGATTCCTTCGAACAATGAGGATTCATCTAAAGGATCTAAGCAGTCAAGTATAGATGGTTACCAACAACACAATGTTATTCAAAGAAACTTGCAGGACAATTTGATGATGATTAATCAACTTGAAAAAATACACGAGGAAAGGAAGGAGGTAATTCTTCCTAATGATATGGTAGACTCTTGTAGAATTGGGTCCATCCATGAAGAGTATGAGCAAGCAAGTATAAATAACAGTCCACTTGTACATCCATGTTTGAAAACCAGAGAGGATGGACAAAAAATTGTCCCCACATGTGGAGAAGGGCAAGAGGAAGACATTCAAGGAGACTTAAATGAGGAACCAGTAATGGTAAACCAACATGTTGAGCATGGTCATGAAGGGAAGCATGACAAACATACATGCAAGAGGAACCATTCCCAGAGAACTATTCACAGGCTTAGGTTAAAGTGGTGGACATAGGGCATCAGGTGCAGACAGGTAAAAAGATATTCAATGGGGCACCAAAACCAACAATAGAGGAATTTTAGGGAAAGTTCACACATTTCAAGATAAATCTTACGATGTTAAAGTAGAGAGTCAGGAAAACTTGAGACATTATCTTACATGAGAACAAAAAAATTGAGTATATCATAGGGGTATGTGTTGAGTTAGCAACTAAATGGTCTAGTGTAGAGGAATGTCTCAGGTCCCTGTCTAGGCATTAGGAGGGATACGGGGGTTCCAAAGTAGCCCTCTATAAGAGTACATAGATAAGGCTTGCAACATTGCCAACCCACATTTATACATTGGGGATAATAGAGCAAAGTTATGCAAATGGAACATGTTGGATGATCAGGTAGAGCAATAGGAGTTGAGCATTAGGCAACACTAACATGGTAGACTTATTACATGTTTATGCATTCATGCATTCTATCCTTCCCATGTGATGGATTGGCAAGAGATTATGAGTTGGAACTCTATTGTTGGGATAATCTTAGCCAATGGAATATTGCAGATTGGGCCCTTAAGCACGAGCAGTGATAGATGGATGAAATAATATCATAACCCATAGGTCCCATGACTTAGGTGGTGTTGGGACCCGGGTGAATCTATCGAGTGAAGGATTGGTTGGAAGATTATTTGGGATCTAAGTGTCGAAGGATCCATTCAGGATCATTTAGCATGGAGGCAGGTAATAACACACTGTGTTGTATGGGATCTTGGCTTCAATGACTATATGTTTTTGTTGTGGATAGTAGTGGATTGCTTGAGGGAAAGAAATATTTGGGTGGGAGGATTTTCAATATTCCCTTTTTCTAGATATGATCAAAATGGACAAAATCTACCCATGGTATTTACCGTGGATTTTCGCATGGTATTTTCCTTCATTTTTCGAGGGAAAACAATAAAATAAAATTTTTAGAGAGTCCATCAAGCCTATAAAAGGGGATAGGAGCTAAGCATTGGGATCATTCATAGTTTTTCTATCTTATTATATTTTGTTCATAACTTGGCGTGGCCAGTTCTAGGTTGATCCCAGCATGAAAACCCCGCGGTGACATTTGTGTGGTAGATCTATTTAGGTTTCACAAGTGGGCTTCAGTGTCTTGTTTTTTTCTTGTATTGAGAAGCCAAGCATGCCATCTATAGGGGTTCCAATCTTATTTTATGGGCATGCGTTATTTTCTTCAGCTAATAATATCAATAAGGGGTTGCAATTCTAGATCTTATTTTTGTTCTTGTTCTTGTTGAAGGTTTTCTTTAATTAGAACATTAAAGTGTGCTTGATCTGTTAAAAATTTTAACGTTTGGGATATTATATTATTATTATTACCAACACCACTAGAATCAACATTACTTTTAGCTACTACACCACACCAACCTTGTTTCTCTTTTCTTCCATTTTTCTCGAATCGAGACTTGATCTGCACAACAACACAAACGTAGCCTTCTCGATTTTCGAGCTTGTTATCACTTAGAGAAAACCCTGGATGTCGGGGAAAAAATCTAAGGTAACTTCAACCACTTTGAGACTAAAGTTGGCCCTTCAATCCAAAGGGGGGTCCGTACTCAAATTCAACTACCCTAGGTCACAAGGGTAGCAGGTTTGTTAAATGCTCTATGGCTAGATTAATGTGGAAGCTGCTAAAATTGGTTGGATTATGAGAAGAAACCATTGGGAAATGGAGTCAAATATTTCAAGTTAAGAATCTTTGAATCTTGGTTTGTAAGGATTTAACGTTCCAAAGGCATGTGTTTCAACAATATGCTAGAAATTAATCATCTATACCATGAAAGGAAGAAGAGGAATACACTCAGGGCTTTAAAAATAATGCATCATAATGAGGAATTTTGTATTTAACTCATCAATTAAAAGGTGAGTATATGAATATAAGATATAGAGCATTTTGACATGAATTCTACATCTAATTACTGATTTGGATGAGAAACTTAAACAATCAATGAATAAGAAAGAAAAAACATGGCACTAAGAATAGAACTGTTTGGTTGTTTTTTTGTGAATTTTTGAATAATAGGCTTCATATATCCATTCCAAACTCTCAAATTTTGATATACGTTAAAAATATGAAAGAGATTTTTGTTAATGGGTCCATTACTAAAACAAACCTTTTTTGGTTTTCAAAAATTCATCCCCAGTTATTCAAGAATGGATGTTTAAAACAGTGACTAAAAGCAGAAAAAATTGAAATGCAAAATCCTATAAAAATAGGCTTCAAAGATCCCTTTGAATATCTCAAAGCATTACAATTGTGTAAAAAATGAAAGAGGTTTTTTTAAATTAGTTTGTTACCAACATAATCCTCTTTATTTTTTAACTTTAATGTCCAACTGTTCGGAATATCCACCCAAAGTTATTGTCTTTTATAGGAAAAAACAAAGTTTTATCATGGACAGACTAATTGTTAGCACTCACTTGATCAAGTGCTCACTCCTACCCACGGGTCTTTGGATTGACGATGAATGCGTGCATTGTTAAGGCACTCCTTGGGATAGGTCACTGGTTCAAATCCCCCTGTGGGTGCTTACCTACCAAAAAAAAAGGTGGTCGCTCCTCCAACGACATGTGCTCCATCAACGCATTATTTTTGATATCAAACAAAATTTGAGTTTTTCATTTGGCATTGATACTATTGTTGTTAGAGTTTAACTAACCATTTTTACACATATGCACTGCTACTCTAGTTGTCAGCCCATTTTTACTTTCAAAACTTACAATAACACTGATATTCTATTTGTTAGCACTTTAACATTGTTTTTTACAACTCGATGCTTACACTTAAACTGTCAGTTCTTTTAAAATTATTTTTTACAAGTCAATGCTGACACTAAAGTTGTCAACACTTTAAAACTAGTGACTAAAATTGTGATAACATAGCATATCATCTCCTAGTGCTTCCATACACACTGATGAAGATAGTACCATGTCGGAACATTAGAGAAACCCCTAGCTTTGAGAAATTGTAATCCATTGTGCAATAAATGAACAAACACACTCTTCCAACAGACCAATCCAAGTCATTGCCATAGATTCTCTCTAAATGTTATAGAGTTAATTTGTTTAACTGAGGTTACGGTAAGCATGGTTTGGTATGCACATAGTCACATTGTTGGACAAAATTCAACTTATGTGGCATGCTATGACAACATGTCATGAGACAAAATAAAAATAAAGGAATTAATGTTAAAAGTAGCTATTTCAATAATATGAAGAAGATATTGATAGATAGCATTATGTTAACTTTAACAATAATATATGTCGAGCCATGGCATGTTGATTACATTTTTCATGTTGAGAGCATCTTATGATAATATGTATTGCCAAAATATAGAGTGAATCATAATTACATATGAATTTTATATTGCCACTTGAGAGAATCTTACGCTAATATACGTCAGCAAAATATAAACTGATTTTTTTTTTTTAAGATAAGGATTAACATAATATATCACATGAGGTTATGATGTGCTTATGCAATGTTGAATTAGAAATATCATGGATATGAGAGAGATATTCCAATATGATGACATAAAACATCTCTTTTATACCAATTTATCGCCTTAAATAAAGGGTCTCCTTGTCTTTATTCAATGACAAGTTTCCTCCTACCAAAGGGAAACAATGCTCATGCTATCAACAATATTCCTATAATGTATGAATCAATACAAGATATCTCAACATCGTGAAGACCCTATTGTGGGCACTATAATGTTCAAGAGTTCTGTAATTTAATTGTCTGGGAATTACGGAGTGCGGAATGCCATGTGAAAAGTGAAAAGGTATTTCTTCCTCCACACACAACATTTTGTGAATGTGAAGTGATTAATTTTAATTAACTTCTGATGTAATGAAATATACTCTATTCCTAAATTAATATGTTGTTATGCAACCAACTCAAAAATAGATAGATCAACGACTTAAAAATTATCCTCTTTGAGGGGGAATCCTCCTTTACATTACATAAATGAACAATTTTTCGATGATACAAATGATAAGGCCTCCTTCCTATATATAGGAGTCTAAGGGGTCACAATATAATCAGAGCGTTCATCATAATAAGAGTGTAAGGGAAAAAAAGAGAATTAAACAAGAGCGGGAGCTGGGGAAAACAGGGGAGATAGTTCACAGATTTTCAGACCTAGGGTTTGAAACTAGACAGGAACAGGGTCAGGGTGGCAGAAATTTTCAGAAGGGGACAGATCCTAACCCGACAAATGGTAAACGACGGGTCCATAGGGACACACACATACAAATAGATAATCATGCACAAACAATCAGCACAACAAGGGGTGCAAATAATAGGGTATGAAAGGTCAAAGAAAGAGGAAGGAACCAGCAAGGGAAGAAGCGAAAACAGGGACAAGGAGGAACAAAATACTCAAAAGCTAAAAGGGAAAGAGAGCAACCGAAGAGAAGATAGTAAAAGCAAAACGAAGGAAGCGTAGGCTCATCCTACACAGGAGAATAAACAAGAGAAGGAGTAAGAAGACAATGAGAAGACTGCTCTGGAAAAAGAAAGCGTGGGGAAGAAGAACACACAAGAAAATCTTACTGATAAACTGACTCAAGGCCCATGCAAGCCTAAAATGGCAGAAGTCCTAAGGGTGGTACTAACGGACCCAGAAATTCAAGCCTATAGAGAACACATGACTGAACATGCAGTTATCTGCAAGTTCATGGGGCTGTGGCCAACGGAAAGGGCGTTGTGTCAATGGATAAAGCAAAAATGGAAACCCAAAGGTGATGTCAGACTGCACCTAGGAGCAAAAGGTTTTTTTATAGTTTTTTTTTCCAATTTAGAAGACAAGGACATATGATTGATGGAGGACCTTACTTTTTTGCTTCAGCAGGCCTCTATATGAAGCCGTGGAAACCCAACTTTGTGCCAGAGAAAGAAACCTTCACGCAGGTGCCAGTCTGGATTCGCCTCTTCGCACTCCCAATAGACTATTGGGGTTATGCTACTCTAAAACAAATAGGTGACAATTTAGGGACTTTTATTAAAGCCTCAGAGGCCACTCTGCAAAGAAGATATACTTCCTGTGCTCAGATCTGTGTGGAGATGGATGTTTCAGGGGCATTGCATGAAAGTCTGTGGCTGGAATACAGGGATGAACTACTTCCAAGCGATTGACTATGAGAAAATTCCATTTCGTTGCAGAAAGTGTCATGAGCACGGACACTTAATTAGGGAATGTCCATTAAACAGAACAACAAAAACACACAAGGAGGAATAGGAAGAAAAGTTCAGAGACACTTTCACTCGACCGAGAACAAAACAGAGAGCAAACAGGAAGCGACCAAGCAAAATAAGTGCAACACGAACTAACACAAGTAATGTTTTTGAAGTAGAAAAGGACTTAGAGGACCATAATAAGGAGGACAAGAACAGTGGATCAAACAAAGCAGCGACTGAAGCAGCAACCAAAGGTATGGAGGAAGATAATCCAAACAACACTAAAAAAAATCAAGAAGGCACAGAAGGAGCAGATGAGGACTCAGAAATGTTCACAAGTGATATAGGTAGTGAGGAAATGGAACTCCATGAGGTTCTAGGGCTGGAAGGAGTCAATCTACCAGACATGGTGGAAGATTGGAGAAAGAAGGGGATGGAAAACATATCGGAAGAGGAAGTCAAGAAAATCAATGAAATACTCATAGCCAAGCAAAAGGCAGAGCTAGAGATGCAAAACAGGAAACTAGGCGTAGCAAAAGGAATGGGACTTCGAACAAAAAGTGTACTTCAAACAACCTCTGGCTCCAATCAGAGGAAAAAAAGAGGATGCAAATCCAATAATGAAGCACTACAAGAAATGGGACATTTGCTCTTAAACTCTGGTAAGATGAAAGCTCTAGAAGCCTTCTCTATTAGATCTTAAATCTTTATGTATTAAAATGAAGGTCATCTCTTGGAATGTTAGAGGGCTCAACGACCAAACAAAACAGAGACTGTTAAAAAGGAAAAACCGGATATTATTTTTGTGCAAGAAACTAAATGTGCGAGTAATATTATTAAAGAGGTAAGCAGGAAGTTAGGTAGAAGAATGGATTATATGAAAACAGACAGTCAGGGGTGGGAGGGAGGTTTAGTAACTTGGTGGAATCCTCATGTCATCAAAATCCTCTCCGCGGAGGCAACCAGACACTTCATAGCCTTAGAACTTCAAATAATAGGGAACTCAGGAATCTACTTGTGCATTAATGTCTACGGGCCTCAAAGGTTAGAAGAAAAATTCAGGTTTCTAAGATCTCTAATGAATCTGAAGCTTAGATATCCCAGAGCGAAAGTAATCATAGGGGGGGACTTCAATATGATAACCTCGTTATCAGAGAAAAAGGGGGGAATCAGGAAGCTAAACAAGGATTCTGAAGCCTTCCTAGATTTCATCGTGTCAGCTAAATTAGTCGATATTCAACCCAGGAGTGGGGCTTACACTTGGAACAACAGAAGGGGAGGGGAAAGGCAAATCGCCTCTCGTCTTGACAGATTTCTTGTTTCTGAAAGTCTGCTCTTGGAGGGTGTAATAGTGGACTCTGACATTCTTCCCTGTGGAGGATCGGATCATTGGCCAATATCACTGATGGCCATGATACAAGGTACGCCTAGAAACAAACCTTTTAGGTTCGAGAAATTTTGGCTGGAACACCTGAACTTCATTCAGCTTGTCGAGAAGTGGTGACAAGAACCTTTGGACATCATAGGCACCAAAATGTACAAACTTCAAGGCAAACTGAGATACATCAAAAATAAAATCAAAGAATGGAACACAAAAGTCTTTGAAAACATATTTAAGGAGAAAGCCAAGATAGAAGAACAACTAGAGAAGATACACAAAGATTGGATTGTGGGGGACAGTAACCCAAACACTGCAAACAAAGAAAAACTTTTAATGCAACAATGGCAAAACAGGTGCCAACAGGAAGAAATCCTTTGGAAACAAAAATCTAGGATACAATGGCTCAAGGAAGGAGAACAGAACACCAAGTTCTTTCACAGGTCGGCACTGGATTATAGAGGGGTCAATAAGATCCTCAGTCTCAAAAATGAACAAGGGGATCTCATTGAGAATCATCAAGGAATTTCTACCCTGCTTACTGAACATTTCAACAGCATCGCACAGGAGCCAGAGATAGACAGAACTGAAGCCATTGCTGATCTCATCAAATCAATTCCCAAGTCAATTTCTAATGAGCAAAACCTTGTGTTGACCAGAGAAATCTCCTTAGAAGAAGTACAGGAAGCGGTGAAAAATATGCCTAATGACAAAGCGCTTGGACCTGATGGCTTCACCATCAATTTTTACAAGGCATGTTGGGAGATTGTTAAGATGGAGGTCCCGGAAGTGGTGGAGGACTCTCGCCGCTCTGCCTCGATTCTCAAATCTCTAAATTCTACCTTCCTAGCTCTAATCCCCAAAGAAGAGGAAGCCATTACCCCTACAGAATTCCGACCCATTGCTTTATGTAACGTTCTGTATAAGATCATCTCTAAGATCATAGCAAATAGATTGAAACCCATTCTTTCAGGCCTCATTTCAGAGGAACAATCGGGTTACGTTGAAGGAAGACAAATTCTGGATAATATCCTGTTAGCACAGGAGATGATTCATACACTGCACTCCAGGAAAGTGGCAGGCATGATGATGCAACTTGACTTATCAAAGGCTTATGACAAAGTCAACTGGAACTATTTGGAAGCTATCTTGACAGCTTTCGGGTTTGCTAATCAATGGATCAAATGGATTTTAGCCTTAATCAAATCGACCAAATTCTTAATTCTGGTTAATGGAGCCCCTACCAACCAATTCTCCCCCTCTCGAGGACTTAGACAAGGGGATCCCCTGTCTCCTTTCCTTTTTGTTATTCTGATGGAAAGTTTAAGCAGGCTTATACGAAGAGCTAAGGAGGAAGGAAAGATCGAAGGACTGCAACCTCTGCCCTCCATTCCAGCCACCACTCATCAACAATTTGTTGATGACACAATGCTACATGGATCTCCAACAGTTAAAAAAGCCCAGGGTTATAAAAGGATCCTAAATCTTTTCAGCAAGGCCTCAGGTATGGAAATAAATCTTTCTAAATCCACTATATTCTTTTTTAATACAAATTTAGCTGTACAGAAGAATCTCTCGCGCATTCTAGGCTTCCGAAGAGGCAATCTACCATCAAGGTACCTAGGAGCTCCTTTAACAGATAAACCGTGGCACAAATCTCATTGGGAGAAGATCTTAGCTAATATGGAGAAAAGATGTCAGCACTGGACTCACAGGGCCCTCAATTTTGCTGGTAGGCTAGTTCTTACCAAAGCGGTTCTGCAAGCTATTCCGCAATACATGCTCTCCATCATCCCGGCACCCCAAGGAGTCCTTCAACAAATGAGAGTTATACAGAGAACTTTCCTATGGACAGGAAACGCAGAGAAAAGAAAATGGGCTCTAGTAGCATGGAACAAATTATGCAAACCTGAGTACTTAGGCGGGTTAAACCTTCTAGATCCATTCACTATCAACAGAGCCTGTGGGGCCAAACTATGGTGGAAATGGCTGAAAGAACCTAATTTACAGTGGGCTAAACACTAGAAGGCGAAATACGCTCCAACGCAAAGCATCCAAGATTTAATAAGAATGCAAGAAAGTCCAGAGGGATCCCCAATCTGGAACCTAGCAAGGAAAAATCGGGAAATTATACAGGAGAACAGCTTCTGGGAAATACGCAATGGAGAAATGGCCTTCTTTTGGGAGGATGCTTGGCAACAACTCCCCAAGTTAGAAAGGCCAGAGTTTGCAGAAATACAAAGAGACTTTCAAGAGCAGGGGAAGCTAACGGTTCACCACTATTGGTCTCCGAATAACAGAGACTCAGATTGGAGTAGCTGGGCAATCAGTGAAACAGAGAATATCGAGGACGGGAACAACAATGCAAGCAACCTGCACAATATGTTAGATAAAAGGAAAATTAGGAAGACAATGGGCAGCGACCAACTCAGATGGGGGAAGCAAGGCGGGGGTAACTTCACACTCAAAGAGGCTAGAAATTGTATCGAAGACGCAGAGCAGATGGAAAAGATTTCTTGGAGCAGCAAGGTTTGGGATTCCCAACTTTGGCCAAAAATTAGAACCTTCCTCTGGCTTCTAATGCATAGGAAGACTCTGACATGGGAAAATCTCCGTAAGAAAGGTTTCTACGGCCCTTCCAGGTGCCCTCTGTGCAACAGGGAAGAAGGGACTATGAACCATCTCTTCAATACATGCGACTCAGCAAACACTCTATGGAATTGCGTGGAAAACGTCATGCAGCAGACGGACAGAACCAGAGATTCCATCCAGGAGACCATCGAGAAATGGAGAGGTAATTTTTCCGGCAATCAAAGGGTAAACACAATTTGGAAGATAATACCAGAGTTCATAACCTGGACATTATGGAAAGAAAGAAACAGGAGGGTATTTCTTAACGAAACTAGGAACATCACCCATTCTTTCGAGATTATCAAGCAAAATATACAACAGTTGGTTATGGTTAAATGCAAAACAGAACAAAACGATAAAGCTTCGGACAGCGACTTACGAATATTGAAAACCTTTAACCTAGACAGGGGAGCAGAGATTGCGGCAGTTAGTCGCCAACAGGAGCTCATAACCACTCCAAGCATCTGGAAGCGACCACCAACTGGCTTCCTCAAGCTGAACTTCGATGGTGCATCGAGAGGCAATCTTGGTCTCGCTGGCATTGGAGGCATCATAAGGAACAGCGAAGGGGAAATCATACATATCTACAGCAGAGCCTTAGGGGAAGGGACGAATAATGAGATGGAATTTACAGCAATGGAACAGGGGCTCAGAATTTTGAGAAACTTACAAGCGAGAGCTGCAGTAATTGAGGGGGATTCCCAGCTTGCTATCACAGCAGCCAGAAGGATGTATGCGGGAGCAAAGGCAAGTAAGGTAACGCATCACTGGCGATTGGAAAAAGTAACAGAGAACATAGCAGAACACTTAGGGTGGCTGAAAGGTTTAGTCTTTCAGGCGGTACGCCACAAGGCCAACACTGTTGCAGACCACTTGGCAAACGTCGGAATAGAGAACCCCACCAAGATTTGGGACAGTTGTTGGCAGGACGTCAGCTGCCCGGAATTAAAAAACAAATGTACCCTGCTCTCGAGGCAGGACTTGATGAGTGAAAGGTAGGTTCGAGCGGGCGGGGTTTGACGCGAGCATAATGATATGATAATGATAATCGTGTATGCTAATGAGAGTATTAAAGGACTGCAGGAGTATGAAGGACAGACTGGACAGGAGCATTCAATGCTCAAGCAGGCGAAGGTAAAACTCAATGGAACTATGATCACGAAAGGAGATCGCTGCCGTTGCCATTACGGACGATGGGACACCTGGAGAATTACGGAAACGATCGGGAAAGGAGATCGCAGAGGCAGAGCGAAGGATCATCAATGGAATTACAACCCATTAACAACCAATAATGATGATCTGACAGGCAAGCAAATGGGTAGTGGCCGAATTGTTTCCGTTTTTCCTGCAGCTCCATCTATCTAAAGGTCAACCCGAGCATCAGAAAGGTCACCATTTCTTCAAGCGGCAAGCGGACTATTAGTTCCCGTATCCTCAAGGCGAAGGGCGTTCAGTTAGGTGAAGGGGGGACTATGGCGAGTGAGGGAAGCAGGAATGCCTCGGCAAATCGGGAATTGAAAAGAGCTAGAGCAGTGTATGAGACTCGCACCTCCCAAAAGGAGAAGCGGAAGATTGAAGAGTTAGAGGCCATCGTCAGTGAAGAGGAGAAGAGTCTGGAACCGCAGGAGGTGGAAAAGGACATGGACTGGGTGCAGGAACCAGGCACTGTTACTACGCGGGCTACACAATTTGTGAGAACTCAGACCGAAATGCGGAGAATGAAGACAATGCTGGCTAAAGGCCATCAGCATGCAAGGGGATTATGCCAACCAGGTGCGACAAGCCTAGCAAACAATAGCAGTCACAAATGAGGAACACATGGCCATTCTAGAAGGATTGGATTTCAAAATCAGCAGCCTCGAACAGCAATTCGACACGGTCTCGAAAAACTCTCTGTTCTCATCAGTCTACTGAGGCACATCATCAATCAGGATGCCCGAAATGTCGGGGAATCTACGGAGGGGCTCAAAAGCGTTCACCAGAGTGCTCTTCCCTAGACATCTCAGGCAGGCCAGGCCAAGGCGTCGACAGTGCAGGAACCTCCAAAAACTATATAGTTCTGGACACATTCTGAGTCTCAGCGGTCTGTTTTGCATGTTTTCTGGCTGTTTTTCTTTATGCTCATGTCTGTGGTTTTTTGGTTGGTTTTAGTTTTGGGCTCCTCTTCTGCTGCCCTTAGACTTCTATGGAATCGAATAGATGTAATGTTTATTTTTGATGATCCCCATTCCTTTGCCACCCTGCGTGGTACGCTCTGGGGTTCAGTGATAATCTAAATGGCCAGCGATAAGTAGAAGGAGGTCTGTGTCTGCTCTGGCAGAATTTTTGTAAACTATGTATTTTTTATCTAATATAACAAGTTGATTTACACAAAAAAAAAAATGGTGGGGGGAAATTGGGAAAAGGTATTCATTTTACATTCAATATAAAGGCAGTATGTCGCTCTTGAACACAACACTCCATTACACTTATGTCCGGGTTGGGAAATCCATTTGTCTTACAGTTAATCAAACCCCATTGAAAGTTTTCATTTGGTTTTGAGTATTATCATTGAGTCAAATGCTACCAAGTCAATTGTCGTGTTGCTATGTGTTCAAGAGAAGTTCAACCTTAGTTCATATTCCTTTGCAAATTTTAGCCTTCAATCATGTCAGTCATCCCTGAGTCAGTACTTGCAAACTATTCTTCAAAACTTGACATTGTGTTTTGTGTCATAGGCTTTCCTGTGACAAGTCGCTTCCTATCGACTTCAACTCATTATCTAGGATGTTGATCTAGAAACCTTTAGTACCTTGAGGCCTGCATGCCTTAATGGAAGGTTTCTCGCCTTCGATGACAGGTTCTCATCATTGGCCTTCAGTCGAATTATTCTATGAGTGTCTGACTTCAGATCGTATATTCACACTTCATAGATTGTACTGGAAGTACCTTGACAACCATTGTCATTATTGGTGGTTTCTCTCGCACTTGTTAACAGTTCACATCATTGACCAGTAATCAAGTGGTTTTTGCCATGTTCGACTTCGAGACATTCACTCGCATGGCTAGATTCGTACTACGGATCAAGAGATGGAGTTCAAGACCCTAGATCTAGTTTCATCAATCCAGGTTGCGAGGAGTTTTATATTCATGATTATGTAGACAAATTCATAGCTGATGGTTGCGCCCATATTGTGTCTACTATTGATATGATTCTTGAATTTTTCCGTACTTGTTCATTGAGTTAGTTTTACTCTAAGTATGGGAATGTCTACCTCAGTGATGATTATATATATTGCATTGTAATCCTTGAATTATTCTTGCAGGTTTCCGACCATTGTTTCTGATCCAATCTTTGGCATGATAAAGCGCTTCAATCTTTTAAAATTATTTTTCAGACTTCACACTTTAGGGGGCAATCTGTTACACGTCATTTTGTCACCATGACACTTGAATGGTAAAATGGGTCTCTGGCTCTCCATAAACATGTTCCATTGTACTCCCTTAGAACTCAAACAATCAAAAACCTTTGAAGAAGATGTGAATTTTGGGTAAAATAGGCTTTATGACTTGCTAAGTATGACCTGTGCGCTTTTCCTAGTCAGCATCCGCGCATCTGTAGTTTCCATCCTTGAAACCTACATAGAACTGCGCTTTGTCTTCCACTATAGAGTCTAGACTGCACAGATAACTCAAAGAAAAGTAAAAATAAAAAGTGAATTCCAGAAGCATTGTTGGGCGAATATATCCCAACTGAAAACTTCTGAGGTCATATCTATTCGAGCCATACCCCTCAGATCATGAAGCTAATTCCCTCTCATCAAGGAACCCTAATCCCCCAATTAGAGGATCTCATCCTTCTCTTTTGGATCTGAAACTTCTTCCTCTTGGTCTATAAATTGCCTATAGGTTAGAGGGATTAGGGAGTTCAAAGAAGATCCACTTATGTTGTTGGATTTAGATTGGCAAGCTTATCATCTAAGGAGAGGGTTGGAGGCATTTGGGAGGAACCTCATGACATCAAGGCAGAGGTTGTAAGGCTCTTCTTTATCCTTGAATTAATACAAATGAATCATTTTTTCTATTGTATCGTCTTACTGAAATGATGAATGATTTATGTCTCTTTTGATATTCGTTAAGATGATTTCAATTTCTAATCTCCTTGATCAATAGATTAGCTTGTTTGAATTGTTATGTTGCATATGCCTTTGATCTTTCTTGTGTTGATTGCAGGTCTTTTCGAACATTGAGAAGCTACATCGGGATAGAGCAAGGATCTCCATCAAGCATTTCGCAAATAGGTAAGAGGCTTATTCTCCTTTTCTTGTATTTACAATTCAAACGAAGTAAGCTTAGGAAATGCTCTTGATCATTTGTTTCTAGTTTCTTTTAGGATCTAGGGAGATCGCTCTTGTCGGCAAGAGGGATTTATCCGCCTAACACTCTCATTGGTTCATACAACTATTCGGCAAATCTTATCACTCACACGTGGCAAGGAGGACGAATTTCAAGGCCAGAAATTTCAAAATTTTCTGTAGTTTGACCAGCGTTGACTTTGACTTTCTAGGCATCTTTTGACTTCGATTTTCAAGGTGAATTTTTCTCAGCAAGCCGCATTTTTGGGCACAAGAACCGAGGCAAAAGGAGCACTTTGACCTGCATTGACCGTAGCCTTGTTTCACCATAGGGTTGACCTCAGGTTAACTAAGTTTGACCACAAATTTTATGATTGTTTTAGGCCGACTTTGACCACTGCTGGAGGTAGAATTTGACTGCCTTTGACCAAGCTTCAAAGGAGAAGTTTTTCTCCTACGTTGACCATCTTTGACTTTTTGGCTACGGATGAGTTTGACTGCAGTTGACTGTAGATTTGACAGATTTGTTGACTTTGATTTGGCAAGTCAACTTTGACTTTTTGTACTCTCTCTCTGTTGAGCATTTGATATAATAATAAGAAGAATTGATCAAAGGGTTTTCCCCACATTGGGATTTTTCCCTGGCATCCGCCAAATCTGGTGTCCCCTTGTCTTGGCTTGTCTTCTACATTTTATTTTATGTTCTATCTACAGTTACTGTCAATGTGATTTATGATTAATGTGATTGCTATTGGAAACTAATTTGGAAATTATCATTGGGTTGCTTAAAGTACATTGAAGTAATTGTGCTAAGCGTAGAACATACCATTTTTAACTAAATTGAACACTTTGTTACAATTCGTTTTTTTTATGGTTCATTGCCTCGATGTTATGGTTCACTAATGGTCATTTAAATTCTTGGTCATCAAATATGTTAATTTTAAATAATGGTATGTTCTATACTTCAATTTTCTTATTAGCCCAATATCAATTTCCAGATTAGTAATCACATTAACTTGACAGTAAATGCAGATAAAACACAAATAAAACAGTAGAAGACAAGCCAAAGACAAGAGGACACAAGATATGGCGCCAGCCAGGGACAAACCCCAATGTGGGGAAACCCTTTGATCAATTCTTCTTATTATTCTTCAAAGGTTCAACAGAGAGATATAGTATAATATGTAATATTCACTTGCCCAATCAAAGTCAAATCTGTCCAATCAAACTGCAGTCACAGGAAGCCCTAACCAGAAAGTCAACGTTGGTCAACAGGGCAGAATTTGACGTCCAAAATAGCTCGGTCAAACCCAGTCAATTCGGCCTCCAACAGTCATCTGAATCAACCCAAAATAGTACCGAAAAACTCAGTCAAACTTGGCCAACGCAGGTCAACATTGCAATCAAACCCTTATGCAATCAACGTTGGTCAAACAGTACGGATTGCCTCGATTGTTGTGCCCATACATGTGGCCTGCCCAAACAGAATTTCCCCAACCAAAACGAGTCAAACAAGTCAATGTTGGCTGGTCCACACTGGTCAATGTCCAAAACAGAAAATTGCTTTGAAGATGAGTGAGCAAATGAGGAAGAGACTCCTATTTATATGCAACGTTGAGGATGAATAGACATGATTGTTGGGCTTTTGAGCCTACATTAGTTTGTTGGCCGACCTTGACAATTTGTCCATAAACAAAATAAATTCATAACTCCATTTGTACATGTAAGAATGAGATGATCTTTAGATCAATCCTACACCTCTCGGAGAGAGGAATCTAATAAAAATATTAGTTGCATCATATCAGCTATCCAAGGTGGAGTTTGGCCATAGTTGCCAAATTTAACAGAATATAATCTGCCTGTCACTTTTTTATGTTTTGCCCATAATATCTCAAGTCCGTGAGGTTAAAAATCAAGGACATGTGAATACATCCCTGATCAATCAAATCTAAGTGCAATTACTAGTCTAATCCATTCCTGGCCATAGTTCGTAGCAGTTTGGTAAAGGTAGCATTCTTTGTAATAATATAGTGCAGGTCCAATCAAAAGTCATGAAAGAAATACGTGGCTCGCATCACTTTGACTAAATATTGACTAACAAAGGCACAATGTATATTTTGTGATTGTTCAAGTGTATGGTTGGCCATATGTATTGTGAAGTCCTACAACAAAAGTTGCAGGTCTGACATAGGATGCCACTTGAAGTGAAGGACGCCAGTCAAGGAATATGCGCACTACTCTAGAAATGAATATAGCATAAATCATAAACTAGTTGTAATGACAAGAGTCAAGCTTTCAGTCTAGTTGTTTAATACATTTTACGTTGATTCGAAGATTGTATATGCAATGAAGTGAGCCGAATTTAGTGACACATAAGTCTGTGATTCATTGTTACGATCAAAATCCAAGCTTAATAATCCGAGTTGATTATGATCCGAACTTTGTGTGTTAATCCCAACATCTAAATGATGATTGAAGCCTAATATAAGTATGAAAGAGATAGTTTGAGCTGCATGGAGCAAGAATCAAGTCCAATATCTAATCACATTGAAAAAGGGTCAACCTGGTTGCAAAGAAGCCAACAGGATCCATGCTTGGTTGTTGAAATTTCACAAATAAGTTTCTAGTGAATGTCTCAATATATCAAGTTGCAAATTTAAGAGTGAAAGAATTAAGTTGTTGCTTTGGAATTTAAAAAGATTGTTGTGTAAAAGATCTACTTGTTCAAACTCTATAGAGCTATGACTTGAATATCAGACGATAAGCTTTGACCTATTTTACAATGACATTGACGATGTGATCTATATCGTGTAGTTTTGAACATTGGAATCAAATGAAAGCAAGGCAAAAATAATAAAAGAACGAATATCTCCTTCATAGCCTAAGAATCTAGTCAAATTATTAATAAAGATCTAAGATTTGACGAGATTGCATCATCTAGGGTTTAAAGGACTGAATATCTTACCCATGTTTGGAAACCCTAGGGGAATGACCTAGGGGTCTAGGGTCAGATCTCTCATAATGTTGACATTGTAATCAAGAATAATCAAGTTGTTCATGAATGCAAGGGTGAAAGTTTCACATCTAGGGTTTGAAAACGCTAGACTAAATCTAAAAGATCATTAGGGTTTGGAATGGAAACCCTAGCCAAATTGTTATCCCTGTCAGGTCAAAAGCGGTTGGAAATGAAAAATCACGGGCCTCTGGATCAATTGCTTCCACTTAAGAAGATTTGATAGCTTGATGATTAGGTTGATCTGCAAGTTGGATACAACATGCCCTAGAAAATCAACAATATTAACAAAATTCCTCTACAAAATCCTCTGTTGTGCATGTGTCAGCGCGGATAAACTCTCTGTCTTGGTCCTAAATGTTGGTAATACTGAGGGGGTTGTGAATCAATATCTCTTTTACAATTGTTATTTTTATGCCAGTGAAGGTCACTTATAAACAAAACACAAAATGAACAATAACAAAATATAATTTTATTAACAACAAATGGCCTAGGACTCCAATTGTCTATTACAACAATTCAATTCCAATTTGTACAATCACACCTATGATTCCTTCAGGGCTCCAACCCTAGATCAAGACTCCAATCTTCAATTCCACCAAGCTCCAACCTATACTTCACCAAGCACCAACTTGGTCTTCTTAAGGACTTCAATCCTATAGGGCTCCAACCCTCTCAACTAGTTCAGGCTCCAACTTGGTCTTCTTGAGGACTCCAATCCTCTAGGGCACCAACCCTATTCTTCAAGATTGGATCAATAGTTCTTCAAGGTTTCCAATATCTCCTGCAACAAGCCCTGATAATCTTCAACAATTCCCTCAATTAATCTCCAAGACTCTTCATGATACCCAAACAACTTCCTTCAAGGCTCATCTTCTAGGTCTTCCTTGCTCTTGGTGTCTTTATCTACCTCCTTTGACTCTTGATTATTTTTGTGTTCTTGCCTGTCATCTTCTATATTTGAGGTCATGAGCAAAAGTCCTTTTGAATGAAGATCTTGAAGATTTTCCCAAAGCCCTTTTGCTGAAGAGTATTTCTTCATCTTGACTTTAATAGGATCTGGTAAACTACTCAAGATTGCCTTAATTGCTCTTGCAATATATTCCTTGGACTCCTCGTCCATTGTGCTTCTGGTAACCACAGATTCCCAAATTTTAGGGCCTTAAGCCATCAAAAAGAATTTCGTTCTTTGTCTCCATGACTCAAAGTTTGTCCCATCGAACAACAGAGCTTTCCCAACTTACTTTGCTTCTATTTCCATGGTTGAAGAAGAGACATCTTTAGAAGGATTGGAGGATTTCTTCCTTGGCTTTGCCATTTGTGTTCTAAGGATCTACCTTCCATCTGTTAGGTTGTAAGTGAAGCTAATGGCTCTGATAACGATTGTTGGAGATATTGAGAGGTGGGGTGAATTAGTATTTCTTTTACAATTGTTATTTTTATGCCAGTGAAGATAACTTATAAACAAAACACAAAATGAACAATAACAAAATAAATAATTTTATTAACAACAAATGGTGAGGACTCCAATCCTCTATTCCAACAATTCAATTTCCAATTTGTACAATCACACCTATGATTCCCTCAGGGCTCCAACCCTAGATGAAGACTCCAATCTTCTATTCCACCGAGCTCCAACCTATACTTCACCAAGCACCAACTTGGTCTTCTTGAGGACTCCAACCCTCATGGTTCAGGCTCCAACCTAGTCTTCTTGAGTACTCCAATCCTCTAGGGCACCAACCCTATTCTTCAAGATCGGATTAATAGTTCTTCACGGCTTCTAATGTCTCTTGCAACAAGCCCTAATAATCTTCAACAATTCCCTCAATTATATCCAATAACCCTTTATTCATCAATGACAACTTTAGCATCCACAGAAGGTGTCTACAAGAATCTTCATGATACCCAAACAACTTCCTTCAAGGTTACTCCATGAGGGCTTCAGTCATGCATCAAGGTCTCCAAGAATGCCTCCAAGATCAACTTCTACAAGTGTCTTCAACAAATCTTCAATAATGATGTCTTTAAAACAATGGTTCCAACACCAAATTTGTTTCAAGGTGGTTTCAAGGCTACTCAGCAAGACTGCTCCAAGAGTTCTCAACTGTGAAAATTCCTAGTCCAAGGAACCCCTACTACAGCAAAAACTGAATTTACTTCTCCTATTTGATTTTGATATACATTATCAAGTTATTTTCTGAATAATGAAGTAAATTACTTTTTCAGCCTACACTACTTTAAATTTGATTACATGAAACAAAAAATTGAGCAAAGAACAAGATACATAGGACAGTTATTTTTGGACAAAATAGTCCCTGGAAAAACCCAATGTGGGAATATTGGTGTAGCAGCTGTGAGGGTTTTCTATTATTACGCAGTAATTCTGAATACAAATGTTGGATGTCCTCCCAGCAATCTAGTGACAAAGAAAATATAATGGCGGAAAACTGAGTGAGTTTTACCTCACTTCACCCGGCAGATTCTGACTGATCCGACAAGAAAACTGGCTAACCTCGGCTATCTTTGCGTTGGCTCTGTGTAGGCCCTTCGTCAGCCTTACGAGCTTTGTGTCAGCCCTGCGTTGTCTCTTCTACCTCCTACGTCAACCTTCCCAGTTGTTCCAGCAGTTCCCATGCTTTCTGCGTGAGGGCAGCTTCTGCTTCTGTGTTGGCCCTTTTGGCTCTACGTCAGGTCTGCGTGGGCCCAGATTAGCCCAGCATCAGTCCTTCTATCTACTGTGATGCCTCCACTAGTGTCTCTCCACCTCTATGTCCACTCCCGAACTCTCCTTGCCCCTCTGCTGCAGAATGATCACTCGATTCGAATTCTCAGCTTCCTAGCCCCAAAAATCAAACTCCAGATCAATTCATTCTCTCTGTGTGTGTTTCTAGATGAACCCCAAGCCTCCTTCTTATACTTTTCTCGTTGAGACTTCAACGGCCAAGATTAAGTCTCTAATCAACGGTTAAGATTAAAACATGGCTTGATCCGCCTTCTAGATCATTCTCAAGGATCCTGCCCACATGTAGTCCTCCCGACTATAGCTCAATATCATCCCATTTCCCTCCTAGAGATGTGTGGGCACTCATGGCAAACTCATCTTCGTCAATTTTTGTTGGAGCAGCCTTAGGATCAGGTTTCAAGGACACTGGGATACAAAGTGGCCCATCTCGCCACATCTGGAACATTTCACCTTCGAAATGTCCTTCCGCTTCTACATTTGTTGTCCCTTTGATGCTAGAGTTGCATTCTCCTCCTCCTCCTTGGTCTTCCTGCCACTCCCACTGCTGCCATTGAGGTTGACCTTTACCAGGTCCCTCCTTAATTCCTCCTGTTGAAGGGTTTCCCACATCTCCTCCCATGAAGGTAGTCTTTCCCAACCCAATATACTTTGGACGAATACTTTCCATTCATCCGAGACTCCATTCAAGGTCGTCCTTACCATCGCGGTAGACAGAAGAGTAGACCCCACTGCAGAAGCTAGTCTCTGGTGTCCTGAAGACGTTGAAGATAGGAGTTAACCCCTTCTCCCTTCTGCATTAATGTTCGTTGCAACTTTTGTTCTAAGCACATCTTCCGCTGTTTGGAAGAACCTTCATACAGTGAAGACAAAGCTTCCCACATCTCTTGGGCTGTATCTTTGCCCTGCAAGTGTGAGACCACATGATCTCGAAGTCCATCGAGTATGAATCTCTTGGCCTTCCCCTACTCGACCTTATACTTCTTCTTCTAATCATTGTCAGCGGGAACAGCCACAACACTCTTGACATAGGCTTCGAGATCGTACTCCTCCAGAACAGCTAAGATTTTGGTCTTCCAGATGACATAGTTGGAAGTTCCTTCCAAACTACCTTGATCTTTGAGCCCATGCGATGCCATCTCACCCAAAATTGTCGAATCGACTCCTCTAGCCACTGCTCAGCACTGTTGCCCGGCAAGTGAGAGATTCGAATTTTTGGCGAGAAAAGTTCAAAGAGGAGAAAATTCTGCTTCTATGTGTCTTCACTCTTTTCTAACAGATTTTTGCCCCAACAAAAACTGCGCCCTTCAAGCATTGCGCTGAGGCTCTACATCACTCCCTCTGCTTCTGCAAACTCACAATCTGGAAATCGTACATCTCTATCGACTCCCTCAAAGAAAGTTTTCCTTGGAATCTTTGCTTCTCAGCAAGGACTGCGCAATCCCTTCAAGGGGATTCGAATTGCTGCCAAATGCAGTTGTTGGCCTCTCCGCTTAGTGTTGGATCTGCTCTTCCTATTTCAAAACCAATGCTCTGATACCATGTGAAAATTCCTAGTCCAAGGAACCCCTACTGCAGCAAAAACTGAATTTACTTCTACCACTTGATTTTAATATACATTATCAAGTTATTTTCTGAATACTGAAGTAAATTACTCTTGCAACCTACACTACTTTAAATTTGATTAAATGAAACAGAAAGCTAAGCAAAGAACAAGATACATAAGACAGTTATTTTTGGACAAAATAGTCCCTGGAAAAACCCAATGCGGGAAAACCAGTGCAGCAGCTCTGAGGATTTTCTATTATTAAGCAGTAATTCTGAATACAAATGTTAGATGCCCTCCTGGCAATCCAGTGACAGAGAAAATATAATGGTGGAAAACTGAGTGAGTTTTACCTCACTTCACCTGGCAGATTCCGGTTGGTTTGAGAGCAATACTGGCTAACCCCGACTCTCTTTGCATTGGCCCTATGTCAACCTTGCGCTGTCTCTTCTGCCTCTTGCATCAACCTTCCCGGCAATTCCAGCTTTTTGCGTGAGGGCAGCTTCTGCTTCTGCGTTGGCCCTTCTAGCTCTACGTTAGGCCTGTGTGGGCCCAGATTGTCCCAGCGTCAGTCCTTCTAGCTGTTGCGCTGCCTCCACTAGCGTCTCTCCACCTCTCTATCTAGTACTCCTGAACTATCCTCGCCCCTCTGCTGCAGAATGATTGCTCAGTTCGAATTTTTAGCTACCTAGCCCTAGAAATCAAACTGCAGATCAATTCATTCTCTTCGTATGTGTTTCTAAATGAACCCCGAGCCTCCTTATACTTTTCTCGTTGAGATTTCAACGGCCGAGATTAAGTCTCTAATCAATGGCTAAGATTAAAACTTGACTTGATCCGCCTTCTAGATCATTCTCACCCATATTTTGATTAATACCTATTAAGATTTTAATTTTCCTAAGTTTAGACATAGGAACCCCATTAAAAATATTAATTATTTTACTCAAATACAATCCGGGTGGAATTTCACCAAACAGTTTCTAGGTTCTTTACAGCTCAAGTGCCTTAGCCTCTCCACCAATTTTCATGGCTAGAGCACATCCGATGCTACCAAAAACTAACATCAGCAATGCTCAAGAAAAGTCCCAAAACTTCTTCAAAGAATCTTCAATATTTGATTTATAGATGACAAGGAAGTTGCTTCATAAGATACCAAGGCTGCTCTTCCAAGACTGAGGATATGTCTGCAATTTCTAAGGTCAAAGGTCTTCACATCACAAGTCTGCTCAAGACTGCTTCAAGAGTGTCTTCAAATCAGTTTCAAACAATGGCTTCAAGTGTATTCAATCCTACAATCAATCCTTCAAGCGTACCTTCAAAATGTCACACAAGTTTACCTCAAGATACCCACAAAAGTGTTACTTCAAAGGGATCTCCAATAGGTCTGCACACCACCCTTAACAATTCTGAACTCTTTAACACAAGAAGAACAGATTTGAAGTCTGTATATTCAGGATCCAACAATTAGCCAAACATATGCAAGAATTCTGAATTCTGCAACTATCTGCAAGAATTTTCAAACAAGCGACTGCTCCCAAAACACTATAGACTGCTCAAAAACGCTCAAGCCTGAACTATGCTTCAACAAGGGCCTGCAAGACCAAATTATTGTGCTTCCAGGGATCAGCAAACCAAGGTCAATATTGTGCTTCCATAGATCTTCAACAAGGTCTGCAACAATCCAAAACTATAGCTCCAAACGCAATGCAACATACTCCTCAAATAGGTTGAGATTTGCTCCACAGAGAAGGCCGAGGTGCAGGCCTGAGATGGCTGGCCACAGGGTCGAAGTTGCAGTTATGAGGTGGCTGATCACAGGGCTGAGTTGCAGACTATCACAGAAATTCAGAGAGCCAAATTTCAGGGAGCCACAGGGCCAACTTTCAGAGGTTTTGTCTCCACAGAAGAGGGTCGAATTGCAGTCCTGTAATAGGCCAAATCGCAAGCTGGTAATAGGTCAAATTGCAGGCCAAAAAACTGTTGTACAAGTCACACAAAGAGATAAAAAAAAAAATGAATCACAGAAGTATATAAAAAATTATCCTTCGTCCTACTTCTTTTCAGATCACAATCTTTTAGTCTGCTCTTTATTTCTTGGTAGAATCCTCCGTCTGAGATCTAAACTTGCTTGACCGAAATCTTGATGACAATGACCAAATGTACCTTAGCTTATATATATAGTTGTTTGTTCATTGAAAAGACATGTCGGTTGGAAAGGAGGGCCGACATATCTAAAGAAGCCAACATTTAAACTATATATATTTCAGACATTTAAAAAACAATGAGTACATAACAAGGTGATTTAGGGGATGGAAAAGGACTGATTGGGGAGGGCTTGAAGGCTTCTTCAAGCTGTTGCAAACAATAGTTTTCAGGGTATTGTGTAAGTGTCAAAATAATTCTTCTTTTCAGATATTAGGGATAGATTCAAAACTTTAAGAATTATCAACTTGCTTTCTTCTCCAAACCTGCTTGACTCTTTTCCGATGCTTGGTTGACGATTCTTCAGATTGTCTAGGGACCCACTTTAATTGGCAATCTCTAGCTAAATGTCCAACATTATGGCATTTGAAATATTTAGTTTTGTACATGAATGATGGAGCATAATTTTTGTAGGTAAGCAAATTGGAGTATCTCCTTGCATCTTTACTTCTGAGGAACTGATTTTGAGTCCTCTTTGTTATATGCCCTGCAATCCTTTGCCATATGCCCAAAATTTGTACAAGAATAACAAAAGCCAAAAATATATAGTTTGATACCTGGAGAATGAGGATTGCCTTGGTATACTTCTAAAGTTATTTTGCCTTGAAAATCTTTGATCCTATTCTTTGCTGGTTGCATCATGTCTTCTTGGAGCAAAGGATCTTCCACTGTTATTTTGACTCTTCTCCTTACTTCTGCTGGAATTGGGGATATCAACTTTCCACATTCTTGTCTCTTGATGTATTAGGGTTTCCATCACTCTTACTAGAAGACTCTCCTGCATATCCAAGACCAGTTTTGTCAGGAGGGGATCTCTGACGATTGAGGATGTCATACAGGGCTTGAGAACTCTTTAGATCTTGTTCAACTGATCAACTTCTTTCCTTAGAGAAACTATCTCTTCTTTCATCTTCTCACATTCTTCATCTTTCTTTGCTGGCTGGTTCTCCATTTCTTCCTTCATCCTTGTTGCTTCACATGTTTGGACCTTAAGAGAGATGACATCTAATTTCAATTTGAGATTTCTTCATCTTTTTCTTCTAGTCAGCATGCCATGACATTTCTTTCCTTTTTTGCTTCATCAATTTGTCCTTCCAGGAGGACCAAACCTTCCATTGCACTTGCAGCTCCTTGAATTTGTTTGTTTCCTTGTTTCTTCTAGTTGAGCTTTTAGGGAAGTGACTTCTTCATTATACTGGCCAATTTCTACTTCAGCTTTGCTCAATTCTTCAAACCTTTGTTTAAGATGATTTGCCAAAATTGTCTTCGCTTCTTTTTCCTTTGTCTAAGTGATTTGTCATGGATATGACTTCTTCATGATGTCTCTTTTCATTTTGATGTAATTCTATCTTAAGCTTGTTAAGTTCCTTGTCTCCTTGTTGTACTTGATGCTTTAGAAGAATAACTTCCTCCTTTGTTTTGTCAAGGTCATGATTAGCATCTTGTACCTGCTTCTTCAGTTCCTCATTTTCCTTATTCAATCTGCTTATCTCTTCTAGAGCAACTCCAAGTTTTGCCTTGAGATCTTCTTTGAGGTCTTCTTCATTTTCTTCATCTTCTAGGTCATCCTTGCTCTTGGTGTCTTTATCTACCTCCTTTGACTCTTGATAATTTTTGTGTCCTTGCCTACCATCTTCTATATTTGAGGTCATGAGCAAAAGTCCTTTTGAATGAAGGTCTTGAAGATTTTCTCAAAGCCCTTTTGCTGAAGAGTATTTCTTCATCTTGACTTTAATAGGATCTGGTAAACTACTCAAGATTGCGTCAATTGCTCTTGCAGTATATTCCTTGGACTCCTCTTCCATTGTGCTTCTGGTAACCACTGATTCCCAAATTTTCGGGCCTTGAGCCATCCAAAAGAATTTCATTCTTTGTCTCCATGACTCATAGTTTGTCCCATCAAACAACAGAGTTTTCCCAACTTACTTTGCTTTTGTTTCCACGGTTGAAGAAGAGCCATCTTTAGAAGGATTGGAGGATTTCTTCCTTGGCTTTGCCATTTGTGTTCTAAGGATCTACCTTCCATCTGTTAGGCTGTAAGTGAAGGTAATGGCTCTGATACCGATTGTTGGAAATACAAAGAGGTGGGGTGAATCAGTATTTCTTTTACAATTGTTATTTTTATGCCAATGAAGATAAACAAAACACAAAATGAACAATAACAAAATAAATAATTTTATTAATAACAAATGGCGAGGACTCGAACCCTCTATTACAACAATTCAATTTCCAATTTGTATAATCACACCAATGATTCCCTCAAGGCTCCAACCCTAGATGAAGACTCCAATCTTCAATTCCACCAGGCTCCAATCCTCTAGGGCACCAACCCTGTTCTTCAAGATCAGAGTAATAGTTATTCAAGGCTTCCAATGTCTCTTGCAACAAGCCCTGAAAATCTTCAACAATTCCCTCAATTAATCTCCAATAACCCTTTATTCATCAATGACAACTTTAGCATCCACGGAAGGTGTCTCCAAGACTGTCATGATACCCAAACAACTTCCTTCAAGGTTACTCCACGGGGGCTTCAGTCATGCATCAAGGTCTCCAAGAATGCCTCCAAGATCAACTTCTACAAGTGTCTTCAACAGATCTTCAATAATGATGTCTTTAAAAAATGCTTCCAACACCAAATTTGTTTTGAGGTGGCTTCAAGGCTGCTTAGCAAGACTGCTCCAAGAGTTCTCAACAATGCTCAAGAAAAGTCCCAAAAGTTCTCCACAGTATCTTCAATATTTGCTTTAGAGATGAAAAGGAAGTTGCTTCACAAGATACCAAGGTTTCTCTTCCAAGGCTAAGGATATGTCTACAATTTCTAAGGTCAAAGGTCTTCACATCACAAGTTTGCTCAAGACTACTTCAAAAGTGTCTTCAAATCAGTTTCAAACAATGGCTTCAAGTGTATTCAATCCTTCAATCAATCCTTCAACAGTGCCTTCAAAATGTCACACGAATTTACCTCAAGATACCCACAGATAAATTACTTCAAAGGGATCTTCAATAGGTCTGCACACCACCCTTAACAATTTTGAGCTCTGTAACACAAGAAGAACAAATTTGAAGTCTGTATATTCAGGATCCAACAATTAGCCAAACGTTTGCAGGAATTATGAATTCTGCAACTGTCTGCAAGAATTTCCAAACAAGAGACTACTCCCAAAACACTAAAGACTGCTCAAAAACGCTCAATCCTAAACCGTGGTTCAACAAGAGCCTGCAAGACCAAATTACTGTGCTTCCAAAGATCAACAAACCAAGGTCAATATTGTTCTTCCAAAGATCTTCAACAAGGTCTACAACAATCCAAAACTATAGCTCCAAACACAATCCAAGATACTCCTTAAATAGGTTGAGATTCGCTCCACAGAGAAGGCAGGCCTGAGGAGGTTGGCCACAGGGCCGAAATTGCAGGTCTGAGGTGGCTAATCACAGGTTCGAGTTGCAGACCGTCACAGAAATTCAGAGAGCCAAATTTCAAAGGTTTTGTCTCCACCGAAGAGGGTCAAATTGCAGGCCTGTAATAGGCCAAATTGCAATCCTGTAATAGGTCGAATTGCAGGCAAAAAAACTATTGTACAAGTCACACAAAGAGATTAAAAAAAAGTGAATCACAAAAGTATATAAAAAAGTCTCCTTCATCCTACTTATTTTAAGATCATAATTGTTAATACCAGAAAATCGTACACGCATTTGTACAAACAAAAGACTCCCAAAGGCATCCAGCAGAATGTACAGGTGAAGATTTTCCAGCTGAAGACATTATGAAAATTCAAAAATTTAATTTCTCCAAATGGGCTTTTCTATAAAATTTGGACTGTGCGGCATATCTTAAGGAATAAATTACCACTGTGCGGCTTTTTCTTCGAAAGTCACACGGTCGAAGAAAAGTTCGACTCAACAATTCAGGACCACTTCCCACACTTGGAAGATGACTCCCTGACATGTTCCATGTTGAGAAATCGATGCTAGTAGAATTAGGGTTAGATTTCTCTTTCTTGATAATTACTTATGAATTATGTTGACTTCTTTTACTTATTTGTTATATTATCTTTCATCAAGCAATTACCAAATTATGTGTGCATGAAGATCACAAAAACACAAGACACAAGATGTAGACACTCTGCCAAGGCAAAACCCCTATCTAGGGGAAAACCTAGTCAAAATCTCTTCCTTCAATAGTTTTTCCTGAGACTCTTCAACCTAGACACAAACCTCCTCCACACCAAGTCAGCCTTTCCTTCTCCGATCCAACCTTCGACCTAGCAGCAACAACACTTCGACCCCAACAACTTCGACTTGGCAGCAACAACTTCGACTTTGACAAAGAACTTCGATCTCATAAAGTAGCCCACACGAGAGATAGAGAGACATCCCAAAACTTCGATTTTGTCCTTCCCTTCCTTCTTGACCAAACTCGCACTCCTTTAGCCTCCTCCTTCAACTTCGCACTTTTCTCGGCTCTTTCTTGGATATCGAACTTGTGAGAGAGTGTGTCCAAATGAATTCAATTTGCTCCAATATATAGGTTTTTGGTGAGGTCGAATTGCCCAGTTGACGCTGACTTGTTGTGGAGGTTACATAATTCATCTTTGACTCAAAAATAATTATTTTTACATCGTTCAAAAGCACAAGAAGGCTCTCATAAAATATACAATGACTCAAATGACTCAATATTAATCCTAGGAGTCCACAATGGAGATTTTGACTAATAAAATGATGACCCAAGTATGAAACCCATGCTTTAATAAGTCATTGTAACAATAATAAAAATTATTTTGATAAATACATTTTATGAAGACCGAACCTAGTTACATTCTTCAACACTCCCTCTTAACTAGGGAGGTATTCATAACAAGTACACAGAAGATCTCAAACTATATGAACTATGAAGAGTTTAGGCACCGCAATGCCATGGACTAGATTCCTGACCAGGGCAATCTATCCAAGGTCTCTCAACAGTTTAGGCACCACAACGCCACGGACTAGATTCCTGACCAGGGAAATCTATCTGAGTGGGACTAAGATGGACTAAAGCTTTCAGCCTCTCTAGGTACCATCAAGCTTACTTGCTAACCAACAACCCAGGGATCTAGGTGTGTATCTGAGGTCAAAGCTCCATGACCAACGCCACCCTCCCTACTTCGAGAACTAGACATCAACACATAGTGTCAGCTAGATGTCCTCCCAAGCAATGTGTCTCACACAAAAGGCCTTAACAAATCTCTTCCAAACTTTTGTCATCATCAACAAGATCAACCATATCAACTAAACCAAGCATGCTTCTAAGACATTCAAACTTCTTATTAGGAAGAGACTTTGTTAGTATAGCAGCTACCTGGTCGTCTCTCAGGACATATTGTGTGAAAGTTTCTAAATAGAAGTCCTACTGCAGTGATTAATATCATTTCTTCTAATTATTATCTCATAAATAAGTTATTCACAGTGTCCTTACAGCAAATATTGAAATATATTCTACTGCAGCCTTCACAATTAAAATATTGCAGAAAGTAAATGTAAGGAAAAATATTGGCACAAATGCAATCATAATGACAGTTATTTTTGGACAATCATCCCCGGAAAAACCCAATGTGGGAAAACTGGTGTAGCAGATGAGGGTTTTATTATTCTTCAGCAAATTCTCATGTACAAATTACAACCAGCAAAACAGGAGTGAGAAATTTTGCAAATGCTTCTTGACAAATTTCTAACCCAGGTGAAATACTCCTCTTCCCCGGAATCCTTCTGCGTCCCTATGTGTCAAACTTCTAACACTGGCCCATTGTCTAGCTGCCCACGCAGGCTCTGCGTCAATCTGCCTATGCGTTGTTTCTTTCTGCTGTTGATTTGGAATAGCATCGGATGTGCTCTAAGCCTCAAATTTTGCAAGGAGGCTTGGGCACAGGTATTCCAAAGAACCTAGAAAGCACTTAGGGAAATTCCACCCATAAGTGATTTTATTAAATTAATTAATGTTTTTAATGGGGTTCCTAAGTCTAAACTTAGGAAAATTAAAATATTAATGGGTATTAATCTAATCAGGGATGAAACTTCTAGAAAAAGCCACGGATCAAGCCAAAACGATCTGAGCCTTTGATTATATTTTAATCTAGGTCGTTAGTTGTCCAACAAGAAAATATAAGAAGGGGCTTAAGGGTCATTTGGAAAATACACAGAGAGATACAGAAAATCAATTTTCTGAAGTGAGAAGTTCTCAGGAGAAAATTCGATTGAGGAGATCTCTTGCAGTTGAGGTGCAAGGATAGCAACTTTCGGAGAGAGGGATTCTCAATCGAAGATACATCAGCAGAGAGAGGCAGTAAGTGATCCAGAAGCCTTGACGCAGGGCCAGAAGGGCCACGCAGAGGCAGAAAGAGCAGGTCAAAAATCCTAGCAGAGGATCAATTTTAGCAGCCGAAAGTCGGGGTGTGAGACTGGGAGGCTAAGAGCAGTGACTCTGAGCTACTGATCGAATCCCCATCTGGATGACACAATGCCTAGAAGGATTGACGTTGGGACAGCGTAAAGGCAGTGCAGAGATAACACAGTGTCTTCCAGGGTCACTTCATCCCGTAGCTGGATCAGCAAGGATTTCTCAATGATTATGTGAAGTTAAACTCACAAAGCTTCTGCCAGTATTTCTCTCTGTAATTGAATAACCCTGCGAGGTATTCAGTGATGCATTCAGATTTTGCTACTATTTAATAATAATAAACCCTTAAAGTTGTTGCACCGGTTTTCCTGCATTGGGTTTTTCAAAGGACTATTTGTCCAAAAATAACTGTGTCCTATGTGTTGTATTTTTCTTTTTTGCTCAGTGTTTTGTTTCCGCATATATGTAAATTGAGCGAAGGTTGTAGATCTATTTGATTCAAAATTTACTGTAGAACACAGTAAATAACTTGCATGATTTAATCAAGTAGGAGATAAACATCAGTGTTTTGCAATAGGGATTCCGGCTTAGGAATTTTCACATGGTATCGGAGCTAGTGCGGGTGAGACAAGAAGAGCAGAACCAGAAACCCCAAAAGAAGGGGAAATCGAAAAGCTGCAAGAGGCAGCAAGTCAAAACCCAAGAGGGTTTGCGTAGTTCTAGCCAGAGGATTGAAAATTTGCGGTAGTCTCTCTCTGAGTGAGTTGACAAAGAGAAAGAGCTTCCAATTCGAATTTTGTCATGGTAAAGAGCTTCCATCTAGGGCATAGCTCCAACAATGCACCTAGGTTTTGTCATCATATTGGCATTAATAACAACTTTACCAACACTAAATTTATTACAAAATAATTTGAAAAGTAATGACCAGAGCAACTTCTCAAAAGAAGGTAAATTACTTAATGGAGAAATATTATAAATAACATTGAAGATCTAGATTTCGGACATAATTACTTAATAGAGAAATATTATAACATTGAAGATCTAGATTTTGGACATTTGATATGAACGCTTCTATACATTAAAACTGCATGAATAATAATTATAAAGAATATAAGATTCAATTTTATATAAGCTCGCAACGATTATATACTGTAACATTGCATGAATGAAATTATATAGAATAAAAAAGGCAATTGACAAGTTTGGGTGAGTTATGGCTATATATATATACACGTTAAAATTGCATGAATCATAAAGAATAAGAGAGTCAATTGACGAACTTGGATAAGTTATGGCAACTTACAGATAATGCTAAGTAGAATATCAGCTTGAACGAAAACTTGCGAAGCTCTCTGAAAAGCACATAACAGAGCACGATGAAAGCCGATCCTGCAAACGATAATGCCGATGCCCCGACATTAACGGCAGCAAGGGTTTCTTTCTCCGCTTGGGTCAATTCCCCCGCCATTTTTTTGCCCTAACGCCTGAGAATTCCGGGTTGTTTTCTCACCCGTTCCTGATCATAACCACTGACGCCGAATTCCAGACTTAAAATCATCATATTGCTGTAAATCAATCGACACTCGGAGACAAATTATCCGGATATCCACTGATTTCAGACAGATCGAATGCACAAAACAGGATTTCATTGAACAGTGACAAAATTCCTCGAATTTAAGCCGAAATAGAAGAAGCTATGATAAAACTAATACAATTTTAAGCTATAAAATAGATGAACCTGTGACAAATTACGGGGACAATATATGTTATGCGACGGTTTTAGGTATGGATGCAGGGATTTCGAGATTGCTTGAGAATGATTTCTTTGATTGAGAGAACCCACGGAGTACTGTTGCTTCGATGTTACCCGAATGGTGACTAACCACGTCATTGAAATTTACGTGTCATTGCCACGTCATTGAGCTGATTATAGCGCTGAATAGTTAATAGTGACGCTTTCCAATTGTCAGCGTTTTAAGGTGACATGGTGTGAGGCTTTTACCCGAGGCTCTTTACTTCCTTGAGCACTTTGTGAATTTGTGGGTTAGCACCATTTTTTTTTAAATGGAAGTAAAGTGAGAAAATTTATTAGGAGTAAGTTTATAATAAAAAAATTCAGTTTTATATGAGATAATGTTGAGTGAAAAATGAGTAATTTCTATGGAAACAATTGTTATGGTGTGTTTTATAAGGTATTTAAGAGAATTGAGCAAATGGGAGAAGATAGATGGCTTAAAGTTATTTTCAATGAAGGAAAAAGTGAAAGAAAAAAATCATGGATGAGACAAAACAACAAATGGATGCAAAAATTGAATATTTACATCAATGAATGTCCCACAAATAGCAAGGATGTGAAGAGTTATGTTATGGAGAAGTTTCGTAATCATATATGGGGAAAGAGTTGGGTAGAAAAAAGAAGTATTATGTTCAATAATTCAACTCCACTTGTGATCTCCAACAAAAATGGTACATTGGAGCTAGCATTCCATGGAGAGCAAAGATTCTTATTGCTCAATTAAGAACTAACTCGCATCAATTACGGTGCGAAACAGGTCAGTGGAAAAGACCTAAAGAAATTTGGGAAAAGCGAGTATGTACTTTTTGCACTTTTGGGACAATGGAATCGGAAAAACATTTCATTTTGGAATGTGATGCTTTCAGAGACATTAGAGACAGTTACAACAACATGTTAACTTCGGTTCATTAGCATTGTCTTTTCAGTGAAGGGACTGTTAGAAGGTTGGGTCAACTCATCATTAATTTGAATAATAAGAGGATTGAATTGCAAAAGGCAAAAAGCAGGGAAGCTAATGGTCCCATAGACTATAGCTAGTGAAATTTCTTTCTTTCTTTCTTTCTTCAAGTACTATTGGTCTATTGAAAAGAGCGGGTTCAAATTTTGTTATTATTATACCAAGTAGGTATGGTATTATGCATTTATACCAAGCAGGCATGGCATTACTCATTTAATTTTGTTTTCACTATGTACGAATTTGTCTTTGACTAAAAAATTCTTCTACTTAACCATAATTTAACATTAAAAAAAAATGTTATTTTTTATTATTATTTAAATTTATTTTTTTGTAAGGTGATTGGTTGAAGTCTTATTATTGTTAAGTTATGGTATGTTATATGCTTATAACAGTTTACTTCTTTTTCTTATTATATTCCACAGATTAGCAATCACATGTACATAAAGTAAAGTGCAGATAGAACATTAGACGATCAACAAAAAACAAGCCAAGACAAGAGACACAAGATGTGGCGGCTAGCCAAGGACAAACCCCACAATGTGTGGGAAACCTTTTGATCAATTTCTTTTTCTTCAATAATTCAAAGAGGGAATAGTACATAAATCTGATTCTATCGCAGTTAGCAAACCCTAGATCAGCAGCATCAGCATTAGCGGCTTCATCATCAAACTAGGGCAGACGATATCTCACAAACTGACCGTCAGATCGGCTTGATTCCACCACCAAAAGTTGCGGCTTATAGAGGAGGTTCAAATGAACCTACAACATAGTTCAGATGAGGAGATCTTCTAGTCCACGCAGGTCTAACTTTACTTCTGCAGTTGCAGCTTCAGTTTCGGCAGCTTCCGACTTCAAACTAGGGCAGTCGATACTTGCAAACCGTTTGTCCAATTGACTTGATTCCACCACCAAAAGTTGCAGCTTTCAGAGGAGGTTCAGATGAACCTACAAAGTAGTTTAGATGAGGAGATCTTCTAGTCCATGCAGGTCAATATTTACTTCTGCAGTTGCAGCTTCAGTTTCAGCAGCTTCCGGCTTCACATGTGTGAGGGAGAGACCCTTTTCTACGCAGTAGAGAAGAGACTCTATTCTGCGCAGTAGAGAGAGAGAGAGATGTGATGAGATGAGTGATTCCAAATGAGGAAAAGTCCTCCTGTATTTATACACAACATTGGTGTTTGAATAGATGCCACTGTTGGGCTTCTAAGCCTACATGAGTTGTAGGTCGGCTTGATAATAATTCCATAATCAAAATAAATTCATATCTCCATGAATACTTATCGAAATCGGATGATCTTTATATCAATCCTACACCTCTCGACGAGAGGAATCTAATAAAAATATTATCAGCTATGAATAAGATGGCCCACATGAAGTTTTGACCTAGTTGCCAATTTTAATACTCCCTCTCAACTAGGGAGAACTTCATCTGCAATCTGTCTATCGGTCGTTACTATTCATCCATCAAATGCACTGCCCTGTATAGCCTGACCCTTGCCCTGCTCTACTGTATTCTACCTATTTTGCTTTGTCTTGTTCTGCCCTGTACTGATTTGTACGGCTCTGCTCTGTTATGCGCTGCTCTGCTTTGTTCTGTTCTGCTCTGCTTTTGTCCGAATTATGAAGAAGAAGAAATGATCGAGGATGTATCATACTGACTCAAAGTCAGTCTCAAAGTATGTACCACTGGTCCCAGACCAATCTCAACCAACCCGAAGTCAGTGTCATAATGAGTACAACTCCACCGGTCCTAGACCAGTATCATCCTCCACTGACTCAAAGTCAGTCTCAGAGTGCGTACCACTAGTCCCAGACCAGTCTCAACCGACCCGAAGTCAGCTTCATAGTAAGTACCACTCCTACCATTGGTCCCAAACTAGTATTGTAGTCTCAGAGAGTGTATCACTAGTCCCAGACCAGTCTTAACTGACCCAAAGTCAACGTCATAGTATGTGCCACTCTCACTGGTCCCAGACCAGTATTGCACTCGCACGAAGTCAGTCTCAGAGTATGTACCACTGGTCCCAGACTAGTCTCAACCGACCCGAAGTCAATGTCATGGTATGGTACAACTCCTACCATTGGTCCCAAACCAGTATCATTGATCCCAGATCAATGGAGGTCATCCTATCATAGGGAGTACGGTAGATACAACGATGCGTCCATCAGTACTACTATGGTCCCTAACTTCATTTCCCTGCTCATTGATCAAATGAGAGGTACTTCCCATGAGTCCCAGACTGCATGGGTAAGATGCCTTGACAGGAGAACTAATCAATCATGTCCTCACATGAGAACACATCAATCCTGCTACAATCGCCATGGAGAACACATCAATCCAGGCCACCATGGAGAACACATCAATCCAGGCCTCACAGGAGAACACATCAATCCTGCTATAATCGCCATGGAGAACACATCAATCCGGGCCTCATAGGAGAACACATCAATCCTGCTACAATGTCGCCACGAGGTGTACATGTATACCACTAGGGGATAGTGAATCATCTTGTGGTCATATGCTGCTCCAAGAAGCACTCTGCACCCCCCTGGAGCTCCCAGAGCTCAATGCATCATACATGACCCTCATCAGAGGGTCTTTGAACAACTCCAAGTTGTTCTCGGAAATTCAGAAATTTTACTTTCCCAAGGGGTTTTGTCAGAATGTCGGCGACCTGTTCATCTGTACCGATATGTTGGAGCCTTATAGCTCCCCACTGCACCATATCTCGAATATAATGGTATCTGATATCAATATGCTTGGAGCGATCATGAAATATGGGATTCTCTAACAAATGAATCCCACTCTGGTTGTCACAAAGGATCACGGTGGTATCCAATGTAAATCCAAACAGCTCACTGAAGAGCTTTCGCAACCAAACTGCCTCACAGGAGGCCATGTTGGCAACAATATACTCTGCTTCAGCGGTGCTCAAGGCCACCAACTTCTGCTTCCTGCTCATCCAATATATCAAAGCAGATCCCAAGGAGAAACAAATCATGCCTCCACATTGCCTGCCTAATCAGCATCTGTGTATCCAAATAGTCTCACATCTCTGGCAGTGTATCTTAACCCATAAGTGATAGTGCCACGAAGATATCTCAAAAGATTATTGGCACCAACCCAATGTATGTGGTAGGGTTCAACCATATGTTGACTCAATGTGTTGACTGCGAAGAATATATCTGGACAGGAGTTCACTAAGAACATTAATGCTCCGACGAGTTGTCGATACTCGATAACATTTCGTAAAACAGGTCCAGCAACACTACTGCTTAACTTCTTGAAGTCAAGCTCCATCGGGGTAGTTACAGGCTCGCAGTCCACCATACGAAATCTTTCCAATATCTTCACCACATATTTTCCTTGAGATAGGAAATTTTCCCCTGGCTTCTGCCACACTTCAAGTCCTAGGAAATAGTGCATCATTCCTAGGTCCTTCATTTCAAATTCAGAAGCCAACTCCCTCTTACATTTGTGAATGAGAGGGTCTGCACCTATTAGAAAGAGGTCATCCACGTACAACACCAATATGAGAGGTTTATCATCTTCAACCTTAAATTAAAGGTTAGGATCGACTTCACTCCTAGTGAATCCCAGCTTCATCAAGTAGTTGTCGATCCTCTCATACCATGCTCGGGGTGCTTGCTTCAGCCCATAGAGAGCCTTCTTCAACCTGCATACATTAGATTTTCGATCATAAATCTCAAATCCTTCGGGTTGCTCCACGTAGACCTCTTCTTTGATCGAGCCGTGCAAGAACGCGGTCTTGACATCCATCTGATGTAGGTTCCATCCTTGTGAAGCAGCAAGGGCTATGATCGAGCGAATAGTCGTATATCTGGCAATAGGGGCAAATATCTCATCATAGTCTATACCTTCCTTCTGGGAGAAACCACTAGCAACAAAACAAGCCTTATACTTTTCCGTACTTCCATTTGTTGCATGCTTTATCCTGTAAAGCCATTTGGAAGTAACAACTGCCTTGTCCTGGGGTCTGGGAACTACTTCGCAAACATCATTCTTCATAATAGACTCATATTCTTCGGTCATAACATCCTTCCATACTTGATGCTTGATGGCATCTGAGAATGATGAAGGCTCATTTTGTATGATCATGCTCATGATGGTTAGGTATCCCTGATACCTATTAGGTTTCTTACTTTCACAAAAGGTTCCTCGGGGTGCAGCATGTCCTTCAGCATCATCAAGTAGCCCCCTAAGCCATGAAAGTCTCTTCCTAGAAGAGGAAGGCTCATGTGGAGGAGGATCAATTGGATCCATGGGTTCTTCTACATCAGACATTGATTCATCATCCTTTTCTTTCGGTTCCCTGGTGTTAGCTTCTTGAGAGCTCCTCAAAGTCAGAAGATTGTTCACCTTGCTGAGAGCCATGTCTTCATCAAAGGTGACATCAAGACTAGTTACGACTTCCCTTTAACCGGCTACATAGATTCTATAGCCTGTAGTATTTTCACCATAGCCCACGAAAAATCCCTTCTTTCTAGATGCACCCAATTTATTTATTTTCTCTTTAGGCACATGAAAATATACAGGGCTTCCAAAAATTCTAAAATGAGAATCATCAGGTTTCTTACCGGTGAACTTTTCTTCAAGAGTCTTGGGACCCAATGCTTGATGAGGGCATCGATTTTGTACATATACGGCAGTGTTTGCAGCTTCAGCCCATAGAAACTTCGGAAGTCTTTGATCATGTAGCATGGCCCAGACAGCTTCCATAATCATGTGTTTCTTCCTTTCCGCCACACCATTCTGTTCAAGAGTATATGGTGTAGTAGTCTCCCTCTTGATGCCAGCCTCTTTACAAAAATCATGGAACTCATTAGATTCATATTCAGTCCCATTATTAGTTCTTAAGATCTTGATCTTCTTTTCGGTTTGATTCTCAATCAGGGCTTTGAAGTGTCGAAAACAAGAGAACACTTCATCCTTATTTTTCAAGAAGTATATCCAGGTCTTTCGAGAATAGTCATCTGTGAAAGAAAGATAATATGAATATCCTCCCAAGGAGTTCACAGGCATTATACTAAATATGTCTGAGTGAACTAGTTGTAATATATCGGAGGTCTTGCTTTGACTTGAAGGAAATGGTCCCCTTTTGAGCTTTCCTTCGGCACACCACGGACATACACCTTCTTTCTCTACTTGGAATTCGGGCATCCCTGTTACCATCTGTCTCACATCGAGTAGAGCTTTATAATGAAGGTGGGCAAAACTTCGATGCCAAATTTCGGACTGTAGAGTTGTGTCACAAGACATGAGACCTAGTGGACTTCCACCTGTTAGTGTCAGTCTTTCCAGCCTTCCTCCAATGATCAAATATGCTCTTACAAAGTGGTTTCAGAGTGTTAAGGTCAAATTTTGTCTTTTCAAAGAGTTTTCAAGCAAAATTTGGTCACT
>APFE031220589.1:152865-167967 GCA_000404065.3 Pinus taeda
AGAGAGAGAGATGTGATGAGATGAGTGAGTGCAAATGAGGAAAGTCCTCCTGTATTTATACACAACTGTTGATGTTTGAATAGATGCGATTGTTGGGCTTCTGAGCCTACATGAGTTGTAGGTCGGCTTGATAATAATTCCATAATCAAAATAAATTCATATCTCCATGAATGCTTATCGGAATCGGATGATCTTTATATAAATCCTACACCTCTCGACGAGATGAATCTAATAAAAATATTATCAGTCATGAATAAGATGACCCACATGAAGTTTTGCCCTAGTTTCCAATTTTAACAATTATGAATTGTTTAATAACTCTCGTTTCTATTAGTTACTAATTCTTTGTTTTTATTTTTTTAACATTTTTATTTTGATTTTTTTTTGTCCCTATTTTCAATTTAAAATGACTTATTGTTATCTTAAATATATGTATATTAAAGTGTATCTATATGTTAATATAAACAATATTAGTTAATCATATTTCTTAATTTTTTGTGATGACATTCAACAATATAGTATTTAATTAGTTGTTTTATTTTTGTGATAAAATCTTTGTTTTTATTTATTTTTAGTTTAATTAAGCTATATTTAAGTTAAGCGGAAAGTATTAGCTGCTATGTAGCCATTGTTTTGAAAAAGAATAAGATATATGGTATTTTAACCTTTTCAATTTTATGAAAGAAATAAATTATTTTTAAGGTATACAAGGTTAAAGAAACGAAACTAAGAATAGTCTATGGGGCCATTAGTTCCCTACTTTTCGCCTTTTGCAATTCAATCATTTTCTTATTCAAATGGATGAAGAGTTAGCCCAACCTTCCAAGGACCCCCTCGTTGAAAAGACAATGCCAAGAAACTGGTGCTAACATATTCCCATAACTTTATCTTATATCTTTGAATGCATCACTTTCCAAAATGAAATGTTTTTCCAATTCCACTGCCGAGGTGCAAGATAGATTATGAAATTTAGAATTATTTTTTTAAAATAAAATGTTTATAATCAAATTGTGTTATAATTAGTTGAAATGTCTGACGTTTTGGGTGAACCTTTCACCTGTCATCATAGACATGGAGCAAAAGCATATATAAAGAGAAAAAGACCAATCATTTAAAATGCAAAGATGTATTAGGGAAAAAAACATTATAAATTATTGACAATAGAGAAGGTTCATTAAAAAAAAAAAAGAAAGAATAAGACACAAATTGCTAATTAATTATTAAAAATAACAAAATATATTTATTAAAATACTTATAATGTGATATTATTGAAATTATTATTATAATTATAACTATTTAATATTAAAAGATATAATTAAAATAATAATAATAATAATAATTATTATTATTATTATTATGATATGATAGTAATATAATAATGATAATAGCAATGATCTAAAAGAAGATGAGAAAGTGTTAAGAACAGGAAGGTAGAGGGATTAAAGGGAAAAATCATTGGTATAGTGAGCGGATGCTTATGGGAAAGATAGTGGATGGCCAGTTGTCATGATTGACTAAGTTTAAAACCATCTTTTTGGTTGAAATTGTTAGGGTTCTTTTCAATTTTGATGGCTTCTCTAATTAGACAGGTAGTGTGGAAGGGAGGCGAGGCGAGAATTCTCACTTTGTCAAAACAAATGAGGTACTTGGTGTTGGGAAACTTATTATGATCCAATTGTAAAATTAATAGGGGGAGAATTATTACTCGTTGTTATCCATGAATGCACGCTGGCTCATTATCGTTATTCAAAAAAAATCACGCCACTTGGAATTACCCACTAGTGGTTCATTAGAGAGTTGTCTTTCACTCCTGTCAGATGCCTCTGGGTCTTAGATCGTTAACCTGATTCCTTACATTCAAGGAAGACAAGCTCTTAGCCAAGCGAGACTAATGATTTAAATATTTTTTTTTTAATAAAATATATAACAAATTTACTTAATAAAACTTATAACTTATTCAAAATAAAATAATTCAAATGTTGGATAGCTGACACCTTTTGAAAATGAAAATGTCCCTATTACACTTTCTTGTTGTAAGGCTAATATTGAAATAATAACCAATAGAGTATTCTAAGGAGGTGATGTTTTCACATATAAAAGAATGGAAAATTAGATATAATTTTGATGGAAAATTTTGGAAATTTGGTTACATTTGTTAAGCTTTAGAATTTTAGGTGCTTCATTGGTTCTCAATGTTATTGGATCCATTTCCACCAAACAAAAACATATAAACACTCTCGTAATCAATTTTTTTTTGGAAATTTCGATTACATTTGTTAAGCTTTAGAATTTTAGGTATTTTAGTGGTTCTCAATAGTATTAGATCCATTTCCAACAAAATAAAATATAAACACTCTCGTAATCAAATTTCTTAAAAACAAAAAATCGCAAAATTCAAACCATAAATTCGTCATCCAAACAAAAAAATCACCTTATTAAACAACCCCATACAAAAACACTTACATTTAAAAACACAAAACACTTACATTTTAGGAAAATAAATAACTTTTTGAAAATGGAATGGACATGTCTTTATACATTCTTACATTATTTTGTTGTAAAAATAATAAAAAGTACCTGCATTTGAAAACACAAAGATGTATTTATAAAGTAAATATCATCCCAAAATTATATGGGGTTAAGTATAAGATTTTTATTTTTATTTTTATTGGTGCATAAAAAAATATTTATATACATACACAAATTTATTATGATTTAAAATTTTTTAATAATGAGAATGATATTGTTGAGAATTTCAATATTAAATTAAATTTAATTTATTTTAATGTAATTTTGAATAAAAATATAATATATATATATATAAATATAATATATATTATATATATATATATATAATTTTTATATATAAATTATTTATTGGTGTATAATAATAATCTTAGTATAATATTAGGTCTTCAAGTATGATTTAACTATTTTTGCTTCGTTAAGTATATGTTTTTTTGGACATAAGGAAACAGGTTAATGACTCAAGACCTAAAGATATATGGCAAGAGCAAAAGCTTGCCCCCTTATGGACTACCAACAAGTTATTCTAAATGGTGTGGTTTGTCTTGAATAATTATAATGATTTAGCTCACATTTGTGGATCATAGCCAATAATGGATGTCTCGAGGGTGTGTTGACAACTGAGTTATAATAGGTTATTCCACTATTAAAACAAAACAAAACAAAAAACAAAGAACAAAATAGTATTTTACCCAACGAATATATTTTCTTCATAACAATGGTGCAATACCTTGTTGTTTGAAGTTACATGAAGGAATTTCCATGGCTTACTTGGAAACTTCATGTTGGTAACTCAACCATCAGAATTTGGCCTTTGAACCTTGGGATCTTGCATAAAATCCCAAGGATCAACCCTTGTGACATAGAAATATGTTGTGATGTGTCTCAAACTTGGTTCAATGTTATAGTCTGCGAGATTTCTATAGAGATTTGATTTGGATTATGTGAACAATGAAATGAAGATAGAAATATAGATGGAAACAGACAAAGATATTGTGGAGAGCACAATAATACAATGGTACCCAAGTTCTATTAAAAAATGAACAGAAAAACACTAAATATTCAAAACAATTTAAATTGGCTAGAATGGTGGTAACTTATGTGACGAGATATGTGTTGGAGATCCTCATCCACAAGAAGACCATTGAAAGAGGTTGAAATTTCCTTTTAAATTGTAAAACCTTGAAGCACAAAACTCTCAAGATCCAAATCTTCACTCTAGGATATGAAGCAGCAAAAGGGACGTGATCGCCAATGAGCCTAGTTTATACATCAACTTCCAAAGGTGACAACTTACTCCATTTGGGACATTTTTTAGTCTATTACAAACCTTATTCCATGCTTATGGGTTTTGAAAGCTCCATAATCAAAGATTATTAGTTCGTGTCAACTGCAAAAAGCACATGGGAAATGCCCAAAAAATGTGTCAAAAGTTTAGGACTTGTAGCACCATAGGTGAACTACTTAGATGTATAACCATTTTAAGTCAATAAAAGAGGTGAGTGACCATCAATATCCACTTGGATCAAACATCCCCACTTAGAAACAAATTATCCACATTGTGTTAAGTTCCTCCATTAGATGGGGAAACTTCTATCTAGTCTGATTCCTGGTGAACCACTTGCCCTTTGTCTTGGTGTCCATGATCCGCTCAATTGTGTCTTGTTCAATGTAGCCAAGGTTGAGTTTTATGGGGGCACGTACTCATCCAACTCTAAGGTGTCAAATAAAGGTTGAGAATATGATTAAAGTAGCTCCACATTAAATATGGGGTGTGAGCCAAGAAAAAGGTGGAATATTAAAAAGCATTCTCACCCACAACCTTGGTGATGGTCATAGAGGTTTGAGCTTCTTGTGGGGACAAATGAGATGCTCTTTACAACCATACCTTATCACCAACCTAAAACATGTGTGCAACTCGATGTTGGTCATGCCACTAGTTTTCATTAGCATTGACTTTTTAAAGATTCTCATGAACTTGTTGTGAGATCCGTTGGTTCTATTCAACAAATGTGGCTCCTTTATTTTCCTTAGTATATGCAGGATATGACTCTTCTGATGTAGATATCATAGAAAGATATACCTCAACTAGGGCTAGTGGCAAGAATCCCAAGCACACAGAAAGTGGTTGTGCCCAATAGAGATATCAATACACTGTTGTAGCTATGTTAAAAGTAAAGAAGGCTCTCATCCCATGTATGTGGATGCTTGGAGTTATACATTATCATGACATGTAGGATAATCATATTAATTACCTCTATTTTTTCATCAACTTGGAGGTGGAAGGATGTTAATTTGGTTAGCTTGGCGTCCATCATTTATCATAGCTTAAACCATAAAGTGTTCCTAAACTTGTTCTCCTTATCTATAATAATAGTTCAAGGAAACCCAAAATGCCTAAACATGCTCAAAGAAGAACTTGATAGTAGCTTTTGTTATATGTTCTTCTTGTTAGATGCTAAAATAACCATCTTAGAGAACCAATCGACAATCATAAATATAACATTATTACAATTCTTGGTTAAAGGAAAACCTAAATTGTAATCTATGGAGATCGATATCCAAGGTATGTTTGAGGTAGTAAAGGAGAGTAGAACCCTTGCTCCTTAATGGAAAGTTTGGATGAGGTGTCTTTAATTGGAGCTCAAATGTTATACAGTTGACAAAAGACTTCACAAAATTACACACAATACAAGACTCCCTTTGGAAATATTTATATAATTTGTTGTGGTTAACTTTTTCAAGCAAAGCCTATACTCAATTCTTGGATATTTCAACAAACAAGCTTCCACCATGACAAGATCCCCTAATTTTTGTGAATAGACAATGTCAAAATATTAACCCTAAAAACCCTTATTATGACCTATATATTGAGTGATTACATTTTTATTGTTATATTGTTATGTAGGCTACAACCTCCCATTGTCCCACGCGCGCGCACACACACACACACACCAAGGAAACCAAGTCGTAGAATAATCAAATGTTATCTTGTACATAGTATTCATTGTAAAAGGAGGTTTCCTCCTCGAAGACAATTGTAATTATTGGTCTATTATCATTTTGAAGGTGCGAGGTTCATAACGTTTGGTATCAGAGTCCATGATTGTAGGGTTTTGCTATTTTAAACATGTCATCATCGCATTTTTGCTAATATATATATATATATATATAATATATATGGCAGGTTTCATATGGTGAAACCTAAAGAATATTGAGGAAAAATCTTGGATATAATCTTGTTCAAATTTCAAATCTTGGTTTGCTATATTTTCGGAGATATGCTTTAAGGAAGTTAGGGTCCTTAAATGCTCCTAAAATCAATCTCAAACATGTCAATTAAATTTTTTTCGCTATAACCTTTTTTTTGGGGAGGTTTCAGACCATGAAACTTGAACCACACTGAGGAAAAATATTTGTTAACATCTAATTCAAATTTCAGATCTTGGTTTCCTATAATTTTATATATATGTTGTAAGTGAGTTAGGGTCCTTGAATACTCCTGAAATTAGTTTCAAACATGTCAGTTTAGCATTTTCACAATAACATTTTTTTTGGGATGTTTCAGATGGTGAAAATTAGACCATATTGAGGAGAAATCTCAGGGAACATCTAGTTTAAAAATTTGTTTTGTTATACTTTCGTATTTATACCCTATGGAAGTTAGGGTTTGCGAAAAAATCTGAAATAAATTTTAAAAAAGTCAACTTGGTATTTTTGTTATATATTCTTTTTTGGGACTTTTCATACTTTGAAATCTTCATAGATCATATGATACATATAGAAATACCTCAGTTACAAATTTTAGAATTGTAATTGAAGAATTGGACACATGGCACGTTATACAAGTTTGCTAGTGGGAAGAGGCCAAAAATCATCAAGTCTTGGAAAATTTACCATAACTTTCACTTGACATATCAAATTTTCATCTGTTATGCAACCAGATCACAAAACAGAAGAAAAGATAGATCAATGACTTGAAAATTAGCCTCTTCGAGGGGGAAACCTCCTTTACATCACATAAATGAACAATTCTAGGACGATTCAAATGAAAAGACCTCCATGGTAATATATAGGATTCTAAGGGGTCACAATATAATCAGAGCCTACATAACAATGATAATAGTAGGCTTTTATGGGGCACAACAATAACAATATGCGGACTACATGGGCACAACAATAACAATAAGGGGGCTACACTAGTATTATAGGGACCTAACATGCCCCTTTCCTTAAAAAAAAAGGTGCTTTCCTCAATGCTTCAATAGTTTTGGATGCTTTTGTATAAAATTCTCATCCTCCCATGTGGAATCTTCAATGGGTAAGTTCTTCCACTTAATGAGATACTTTGAAATTGATCGATTATGTAGTTGTTGGGTTCTTGTTTCCGTGACTGTTTCAAGCTCCAATATGATATTTCCTTCCTTGTCAAGTTCTGGAGATATTGTTTGAATTGGGAGGTTGTCACCGATAACCTTCTTTAAGCATGAAACGTGGAAAATTGGGTGTACTAGGGAAGATGCAGGCAACTCCAATTTTAAATGTCATAGTACCTGATGAGGCTCATCAATAGGTACATTATAAGGGTCATGATGCCATCATCCAGCTTTAGAACTATCTATTTCTCACATTTATTTACATTTTTTATTATATTATACTTAGTGAGAAGGATCAAATATGTTTGTTATATCATGTTGCCTAATATGGTTTAATTGCAGGAAATGGAGCAATTTTTGAGATGATTTCTATGCAGGGGCTTGGAGTATACAACAAGGAGAGAATATAGGGGGTTGTCCACCTCTTTAACTCCCCTAATCAACCCAAGATCATAACACACTCTCTCTCTCATCAGTTCGAGGTCATTGGCAACCAAGAAAGTGAAAGTAATGAGGTCATTGGTAGCTAAGCAAGTCCAAGTAATGAGGAACAATATCCACCATTATCGATTTGTGGGAGATAAATATTCCTATTTTCTAGGGAGTTGCTAGTAGCTACCCTCTTGTATAAATAAGCATGTAAAAGAGCTCAATATTATTCGAGTTTTGTTTTCAGCTAGGTAGTTATTGAGCTCAAGAACTTGGCACTATTATTTTTTTACTATTATGTGATGTATTAGACATTGATTCAATGATAATGAGAAGTTTCTTATTTGTTCATCACTGAGTGAGTTCCAGAGGCTGAAGATCTTGGGTTTGGGCCCAACCCAAGTGGCTTAGGTCCCTCTTGTGTATTTGTATCTCTTTTTAGTTTAGAGTACTTATTAGTTTCTTGCATTTCAATATATAATAATCCATCAAAAATCTGTGATTGCAACCTCTACCTTGTCTTTCTCATGGGAGCATGAATAAAAGGATTTACAACCACAATCCAAAAGTATTTTGTGTATGATTTCTTGGAAGAAGATTTGTGTTAATCATCTTATTTTTCATGTGCTTGTTGTAGCTCAGGAGTCGGTTTATTGATTAGATTAGAGTTTTGGCATAGATTAGATAACATTTAAATTCAACTCATCTTTTCCATTACTAGTTGTTTCATTTTGTCAAATGATAAATGCATATATGCATGTGATGATTCCAGGGTTGTTTGGATCTGCAGGTAAGGGCACCTTCACCACCTCCTTCTTGGACTTCCTCACCTTCTCTTGTGAACCCCAATTTTTGTCCTAAAATTTTTGTTCATGAGATCATTTTCCTAGGATCACTGAGAGCATCCCTCCTACTACAAAATAGGCCCTCAAAAGGCTTTGATCTTGGCTAGGGGCTTTGGACACCCTTCACTCATTTACCTCAACCTTCGTCCACCTTTCCATACCCTGAAAACATCATTTCCACCTCTTAAACCTTCTCGACAACCCTCCTGGAGCATTGCATGTCTTCCTATAGCAATACAGGGCACCTGTAGCAACATGTTTCTTCACCAGTTTTGATCCTTGCTGGAATTTGGACTTAGTTTAGAAGGATGTGAACCCCAGTTATGACTTCATGACCAAGGAATTCTCCTAGGCCACTCCAAACCCTCCTTTTCCTTCACTACAAAAATAGAATAGTGTTAGTTTCCTTATCACATATTTGGCACAAATAGAACATTGATTTATATGAAAGTGTGAGCTAGTTAGATGGTACATTGAATTTTGAATTATGGTTTCGTAGGCTGACTTCTTTTCTGCAAGTAGATATGATAACTAGATGGATGATTGCAAGAAAATGTAGTTTCCTTTCTGCAAGTAGTTTAGCTCTTGCCTTTTCATGAATTGTTTCTATGGAATTTGCAAGTTGAAGTTAGTAGCATTTTATTTTTCATAGTTATAGGTAGCTTCTAAATTTGCACCTTCATTAGCTAGATTTCATTATATTTAGTAGGAGGAAGGGTCTTGGAACACTATTGATCAAATTTCCTAGTTGAGGGTGGCATGAGTAGAATCCCATCTACTATGCATATAACACTGCCACCTTGAAGTTTGTACGAACTCCGGGTTGATAAATAGAGTTGAGGAGCCGTTGAGAGTTGTAGCACTCTTGGTGCAATACCAGGGCTCGCCACTTTTTGGCTTTGTTGTTGGGGAGGTGTTTAAGTAGATGTCATTTCAGCTTAAGCATTGTTATGTTTTGCATACAATTTTTAAAAAGTAACATAAAATAAAAAGAGAAAAAAATATTTTATGCCTCGTAGGAGTAGAGATACTCAAGGAAAATTCTTACCAAAAACCCCCACACCCTCAAGCAGTTAACCTTCACTCTTCTTTGGTGATTGTTAGCTTCCATCTCTAACTACAAGGGAGTTAAAAGACCCTCTAGGTGAGCAACTTGAAATCTTTGAAGAACCTATTGGGGAAGAAGAAAAACCTACTTTGTCTACCCAAACTATGGTTGAAAACAAGAACAATGACATTTTCACTATCAGAGAGACTAATGGAGAGGCTAGAATGAAGAATATAAGCCGTACTTCCCTTCCACACTTCCATGGTTTAACCTCTGAGGATACTGATACCTTCATGTTTGAATTTATTGTTGTCTATTGGACCTATGACTATGCCTCTGATGACCAGAAACCGGAGTTATTCCCCTCTACCCTTAAGGATTCTTCCTTGTGCTGGATTATGGGTTTGCCTGGGGGTAGTATCACTACATAGCCACAAATGCAACAAGCCTTTAATGAAAAGTACAGGGAATGTTGTAGGTCTAAAGAAACCAAGGAATAAATATTTAGAATGTCTCTTGGACTAAATGAATCCCTAGAATACTATGAGAAGAGATTTCAACTTAGATGCAAGAGGGCTAGGTGTACCCTTGATCCTAAATCACTCAAACTACTTCTTCTCCAAGCGATCAGGGATGACATGTTGGAGACACTCAACATGCTATCTGGGGGCGATATCTATTAGTTATCCTATGATGACATTAAAATTGTGTTCACAAATCACTCTAGGGCTGCTTGTTTAACTAAAGGCAAAGTATTGTTTAGCCTCAATACTCCACTTGATTTCAGAATCCTTTTTAAGCATGTTCCTTATGTTCCTAAGAAGTTCTGCTATGCTAGGAATAAATCTCCTTAGGAAATTGATTTTACCAATAAAAGGTTGAAGCTCTCTTATGTTTCTTGGATGACTGATTTTTAAAATTGTTTCAATTCTACTGGGATCAATCCTAATTCCATCCTTGGAAATAACGTGACCAAGAAGTTTTCCTTCTTCAAGGCCAACAATGTTTTTGTAAGATTGAGTGAGATGCCAAACCTTGTACATTTTTCAAACACTCTTCTCAAATGTGCTAAATGTTCCTCATCAGTTTTAGAAAAGACAATAATGTCATCTAGATAAATCACAATAAAATGGGCAATTTCATCAGCAAAGACAATATCAATTCCTCTTTGGAAAGTGGCTCCAACATTCATTAAGCCAAAGGACATTTTCACATACATGAAAGTGCCCCATGGTGTAGTGAAGGCAGTTTTATCCTGATCATCAAGATGCACTAAGACTTGGTTGTAACATGAGAAACCATCTAATAAGGAAATCATACTAGACCCTACTACCTTTTGCAATATATGATCCAGTTTAGGTAACAGGTAGTTGTCTTTAAGGGATACCTTATTTAGATTTCTGAAATCAATACACAATTTGATTTCTCCAGTTTTATTTCTAGTAGGCACAATGTTAGACACCCATTTAGAGTATCTAATAGGAAGTATAATTTTTGCCTCATACACCCTTTTTACTTCTTTCTCAACCAAAGGCATTAATATAGGATTGATCCTACGAAGTTTTTTCTTGAATGGTTTTTGATCCTCTTTGATTGGGATTTTGTGATGTATGATACTGGTGTCATATGATTTTAGATCCTCATAGCTCTAGGAAAATACATCTATGAATTCTTTGAAAAGAGATATATATCATTGTTTTGTGATAACAGGAAATGATTTTGAAAGTTTTATCATTTTGGGATTTTGATCACTACCTATATTGCATTCTTCTATGTCTGCCCCTATGGGTTCCATTTTTGGCTTTTTTGCTACATCATTAAAATCAAAAAGTTCTTCTAATGGAGCTAGACCCCTTGGCAGAACATTATCTTCAAGCTGAGGTACTTCAAATTCTTCCCTGTTTTTTTTTTTTGGATCAATTTCATGTAATTCTAATTTATGTACATCTATAGTCACTAAAATATTTACATCTGAATCATCAAGTTGTTTATGTACACTAACATATTCAACAATCTGATTTCCTACTTTACAGTCTCTTCAATAATCTGATCTTCTACTTCACAGTTTGAATCTATTTTATTGTCTTCATACTCCTTGGATTGCAAAAAAAAATCAATCTTCTTATCACTTCCAAATACCTGCCAATGTCTCATATTATAAGGTACAACAGGACGTTGTTTAACCTCTACTATATATTGTTTGTTTGGATGAGGCATTTGGCATGTGCTAGCTGAAAAAGCTAAACCATTAGACAATACATTCTGATTTCTTGGAATAATAGAAAGATCATATTCTTCAAAAGTTCTTAAAAAGTCAAGGACAACATTCTTATAGTTTCTCAACCTAGGATGTTTTGCAACATATTCTCCCTTGATCTGTTTAATAATTAATTCAGAATCTCCCTGAACAACAATCCTTTTAGCACCTAACTTCTTCAATAATTGCAATACTATGAGAATTTCCTCATATTCTGCTATATTATTGGTGCAATGAAAATTAAGTTTATAGGAATGACCTTCTACATGATTGCCCCTTGAATTGGATACCCAAACACCCGCCCCTAAACCTGCTTTGCTACAAAAGCCATAAAATCTCATGTTCCAAAAAGGTTCGATTTTAGTGTTTTGCTGCACAATTAGAGTCTGATTTTCCTGTTTTTCATCAATATAATTTCCTGCTTGAGTAACATATGCATCAATTCCCTCATCATTATAAAGAATAAAAGAGTTCAGGTCAGAATGAACATAGTAAAGAGGCTAATTATGTGGTTTATTTTAACTGTTGACCATATACTTCATTAAGGCTTCCCTATACAGTCTTCTCCATTGACCAAACACTGGTATAGTGGCATAATTCATGTCCATTTACAGGGTTCCTTGTAATTTTTCTCTCATGAGCGTGAAAATAACATGCCATACTTTGGGGGAATGTTTGTGACCACTATATCCATCACTAGACTTTTAGCAGGGATTTGGGCTAAAATAACACGTAGGTCTTTGATAAGACCTAGTCACCTGACTTTGCTTGAGTCAAAGGAATACAAGTCTTTGTATTGTCGAGTGATGTCTAGTCCTAGTTTCTCCATGACTTACTTGGGGATTAAATTATGGGATGCACCTGAATCTAGCATAACATTATGAAGTATTTTATCATGAATATTCAAACTGACATAAAATGGAGGGACTCCTTCTTGTGGTTTACCTTTTACTTCTGGCCTAAATAGGAGCCCAAGTTGGTCATCACTCAAATTTACATCATCAATTTTCTCCCCTATGTTTAATTCCTTCAGGACCTGAGTCCTATATACATTCTTGTTGACTAATTCAGTTAAGGGGATATAAATTTTTAGCTATGCATTTCATTTTCTATACTAAAATATGTTTGATTTTTAAGCAGATTTGAAAAAACCATATTTATCAGCAACTAGTTTTGTGGCCAGTTCAGTTTGTTGGCTAGTAGAAGGAAGATTAGTTTGAGTAATTCTGGAAGTTGTATCAATGGTCCTTTTTATAAGAGGTTCTACAGGCTTCTTTCCAAGATTATCTATGGATTTCTTAGGGGGATTTTCTATTGTTTTCTTTGGATCAGAATCAGAGACCTTTTTGATAGGATTTTCATCATTCTTTTTAGTTGTAGTATCTTGATTTTTCTTACTTCTAAGAATATTTTGCCTATGAACTTCCATTATGGAATTTTCAAATCCTTGTTTGTATTCTATTAGTTTCAGCCTTAGAAACCTTCCACCAGTGATCAAATATGCTCTTACAAAGTGGACTTAGGGTGTCAAAGTCAAATTTTGTCATTTCAATGAGTCCTCAAGTAAAATTTGGTCACTAGGTATTAGGTCTAAGGTTTGTTTTTACTCTTTCCAAAGTTTTCCAAGTGTCGGTCCATGTCACCATTCAGCTGAGTGTACCATCATTCAGAGAGTTGTCATCATCATTTCAAGTTCCAATGGGTCATTTTACACCTTGTTTGTGTTTTAGTTGTACTGGGTAAGGCTCATTTCCCTCTCCAAGGGTTTTGAAGGTAATTTCTCTTGGATGGTCAAATCATCAACAAAACTTGTATCCTCATGCTCATTCACCTTCCCCTATCCTTAATGTACCTTCTTAAGCACTTCCCATCACTGATATCCCTCAAATTCATCATTTTCCCACAAACCCTAGCTTCTTGCTACAATTTGACAATTTTCTAGGCTAGGCATGTGTTTTTCCCTTTTGAACCCCTTCCCGTCACTCAACATTTGAAATTTCACTTTCCCCTACTTCCCAACATCCCTCCCTACTTCCAAAAACTTTCTCAAGAATTTAGAAGCCCCTTATCCCCTTCATGTCACTTCATTTTGACAAATCCCTTGTTCCACACATCGGGATAGGTTTGACTCAAATGATGTTTCTGAGTAAGAAAAAATGAATTTGGAAAAAGTGAGAGAGGATTTTGTCCATAATAGGCCAAGGAAGAAAAAAATCATTCAATTTTTACACAGGTGTCATGGTTTTAGAGAAATGTCAAAAATAAAGTTGCCACGGGAGGGTTGCTGAACCTATGGAGTGGCCTTGGGAAAATCAAGATTTCTCCTAGCTTGGTTGACTAAATGACTTTCTTGATGAGTGAAATGATAACTAGAGAAAAATATATTTACAATGAGCTATCATGAGCTCAATTTTGAGTTGAGGAAGACCTTCGAAAGTTGACTGCAACAACACTTTGCATTTAGGTAGCCTCATTTTGCACACTTTGACCAGTTTTGGGAGATTTGACTTTTGACAGGGAAAATGAACTCCAAATTGAGTCATTCAAGATTTTTTGGAAAGTAGACTCAATAATATTTCCAACGAGATATCCTAAACCTAATTTGGACACTGGGAAGGCCTCCAAAATCTGTCTGCAAAATGGAGTTGGGCATCAAATCAGTGGCGTTGCGCATCAAATTTTGCAACATAGGAAATTTCAGCTGGTGGCGCTGCGCATTAAATTGGCTCACTCTTTTGCCAAATGGCTTATGGTTTTGGATTCAACATGAAAAAAAATCAAACCCAGAAAGTTTCATAAATTTTGGAGAGGATCTGGGTCACTTAGAGGGCAAAAAACACCTAAATAATGCGCTCTCTGCCACTTTATGGACCCACAGGAAGAAGTCTTGGGAGAAATGATTTTTGAAGGGGAACATCAACTCCAAATCAGAAAATTAAAAGTGTTATAGAAACTAGATAGGAATATCTTTCAAACAAGCTATCTTGGGCCTGATTTGGTGAAGTGCAAGGCCTCCAAAAGTAGCCTTGAAGCGGCACTGCACATCAGGCTCAGGGCATTGCGCATCAGGCAAATTTTTGCCAATTTTGCTTAAAACTGAGAATTTCGCCCAATTTCTTCAGTGATTGAATTTTCTTCCTTTCTTGGTAAATGTATTCATTGTAAATGATGTGTTTGATGTAAATTTTGATGAAAATCACCTCATAGGGTCGATACGTCAAGTTCCAATTGGTTTTGAACTGTAATGAATTGGTTTCCTAAGTTTTAGAGGCAAGATGTTCCACTGCCTATATTCTTGTTCTTACTTTAAATATGGTTGAAACCACCCCTTTTATCATGGATTCGACCTTGATAGATAGCATGAGTGGTTTCCTTTCCTATATTATGTAATTTCTTAGTCATTTGTAAAGGTTGGACTTTGGCAAAAGTGTTGGACTCACTGAACATTTGTATCAGCAATTTGGCAAGGAATAAAACTAGGTTTCACAACTATTTTTGTGGGATTCTTGTGATAGTGAGTTTATGTATTGTTTCTTCTTTGTAATGAGTTTTGTTTGTTTGTTTGTTTGTTTGTTTGTTTGTTTGTTTGTTTGTTTGTTTGTTTGTTTGTTTTTTTTTTTT